>JBBPRR010000205.1:0-33889 GCA_038093115.1 Hortiboletus flavorubellus
CTGGGAAACCTCATAAGACCTAATAAGGCAGGGTACCCCAGAGCGAAGTAAATAGGAGTTTAGATCTACTACTAGGCTATTAGAACTTGTACCTAAATAAAGGACAAGTTTTTAAGACTATCCTTTTGAGAGAAATCTCTTTTTGGGCAACAAAAGGCATCTGGTCCCTATTAGTAAGCTACCTAAGCATCCTGTAGTACCAAATAAGGGCTACACTTCACCTCTCTGAGCCAAACTTGCCTACTCCTTAGTTGAGACAATAAGATTGAGTTATAATAACCCTTTTGTGTCTACTAAGTGCACTGTCAAGTCAACTATCAACCATCTCCTAAGCAAACCTCTGCTAGGGCTCATTAGGACGACCTACCTACAGGACTCCTACCCCTATCTCACCTAGACTTACTATCCTAAGGGATTAGTCTAAGTCTACACTTTGGCCTTTAAATTGTAGCTCTTAGTACACAACAAGACCGTGTTTGGTATAACCGGCTGAGTGACTAAGCAACCTAACACAACCCTCTGCTTACCTAAGCACCCCTTCTGGATGCAATATTCCCAGAAGTTCCCTGCACACAAATCATTAGCATTAGGTGAAACCTAGGTCAAGTTCCTAAACTGCCCACCTTTAGTCTATTCAAGTACAAGTTTCCACGGTTACTAGGGAACCCATTGCCATTATCTTGAGCTTATTAGGTGCGTAATACACCTAGAATCACCTTTACTAACCAGACCATTAGCTGAAACCATCTTTAACAACCAATCTGTAAACTTACATGGAGGATTGGCAAACAAACCACAGCTTCTGGTACACTAGAATTTCCCCTCCTACTCAGAATCATATCCAATACCTCTAACTCCACCAAGGGTACACTTCTTGTACTTTCCTTGAGCAAAGTGTTCTAGCCCATGGAGACAAGACACGTTGTTTGGGAATCACCTATTTTGGTTGGTTCTTCGTCATCTTGTCTAGAAAGAAGACAGCAGTAGTGGCAATCTTTTGTGAGATGTCCCACATTTTTGCATATTGTGCATGTGGGCATGCCGCTATTTAGCCAATGTTGCTTACCGCCACCGCTTTCAGTATAATAGATTTGTTCCTCACCTTCGTTGAGTTTGCACTTGCTGCTAGCTCCACCAATCCAACGTTCATATTCATCTTTTATTAGTGCTAACATTATCGGGATGATAGATATCCCAATTACGCAGGGGCAAGAAGGGATTATGGTATCAGTGGGAGCTACTCACTGATTGTTTATGGATGGTAACAATGGATCTTCAGAATAAAGCAATAGGTGGGAGGACTAATGCTCAAGAGGTTCTGAGTGAGAGGAGGGAGCGAAGAACTCTCAGATAATGAGGTGTTATTCTGAGATAACAGGATAGGGAAGACGGGCTTAAGGCCTGGTCTTATATAATGTTCTACACTATCCCTGAAACGTGATGGGAAAGAAACATGTATCAAGTATGAAATATGTTAGAGAATGTGAAATGTATAGTAAAATGTGTATCACATCTTATGACATCATGAAACACCAGATAAGGGTGATGTCATAGTCTACACCATGAGATAAGAAAGAACTTATCTATATGTGATGAGTAATATGGAATAGTGTAAGAATAAGGTCAAAGACCGATCTAGAATCTGGTATCAGGAAATGAAAGATAAGATTAGAAATACCAGATTCTCAACACTCCTCACTGTTCATGTTATGTACAAAAGGGAATAAGTCGAAGAGCTTTTGTTCCATCTTCAAACTTCTGCTTTCCAAGATTCTTCGTGAAGATATCAGCAAACTGCTGGTCTGTGGGAACATAGTAAAGTCGGATTTCTCGAAACTCCACAGATTCACGAATATAGTGGTCAGTCATGCGAACATGTTTTGTATGACCTTCTTGTGCAGGATTGGAAGCGAGGAATATACAGTAGCACCCTGGTTGTCGACACAGAGTGGTAGTGGACCTATCTTGAATTGTAACTCTTCATAGATGTTATGAATCCAGTGAAGTTGTTTAGCAACATTGGTCATTCCACAATATTCCACTTTGGTGGAAGAGAGTGTAACTCAACGTTGTCGCCTAGATAGCCAGGAAATGATACCATTGCCTAAGAAGATGGCATAGCTGGTGGTAGAACATGATGTTTCAACGTCTCCAGTCCAATCTGTATCAGAATAGGCATATAAGCCGTTGTAGAACAACAAACCTCCTTACAGAGGTAATGTGTGTGGGTTTGTGGGCGCGATAGGCTCGACCCCGGGGGTTCGTAGGTAGAAACGGTGGTCAGAAAGGAAGTCCGCTTGAAGTCCGGAGCGCGGGAAACAAAGTCCGGAGGTTGGTGAAGGTAGTCCGGGTATAGGAGCGGTATAGACGGTGATAGTCCGGAAGTCCGGAGCGGTGGAAACGATGTTGAGCGGTGAAGAGGAGCGATGAGGATGAAGTACGTGCGTTCGTGCGTGCGTTAGATGGGAGATTCGAAGATCAGAAAAGATGTATTACTAGTGGAATACTACACACTTTATAGTCCATAGGACTTCAGGAACAAGTGTCTAAACTCTAAGACAAAGAAAAGGTGGATGTAACTATGTCAAGAAGCGAAGATAGAAACATACGAAACATGTGTCAAATGAATGTAACTAATAAGCAGACATGACAAGGTGATAAAATAGAAGGGGATAGGGTTAGTCCGGAGCAAAGCGGACTAAATAGTCCAGACTATGGAAGTCCTGCATAGGACTAATCCAGGACTAATGTCGGACTAACAGGACTTGAAGTGGACTTGAAGCGGACTAATGGAGATGCGAATGGGAGTCATCGGAGAGTCATGGATGAGGGATATACCACCGTAGAGACCTATGGATCTCTACACCGCGTAACAGTGCATTGTCATAGACACGAGCATCTGAAGCACATCCTTCCCAACCTGTCAAAGTGAATGTAAAACGGAGGTCAAAATTGCAGGCAAACAAGCAGTTCTGGGATAAAAATCCCTTTCGGTTGCGGTAGCAGAAACGTGCCGCTGCAGGCGGTGCGACAACAATGTGGCTACCACCGATCGCACCAATAGCGTCCTTGAAATAAGGCCAGTATTTGGGATTGTCGCGAATTTTGGGTGAGATGATATCTCCAGCAGGAGAGAGAACGTAGGTTGGATAGAACGGAGCAGAGCTGAAGGTAATGAGCATCTTGTGGAAATACCTGCCACGAAAGAGGTGAAAACCTGGTCCTCAGATGTGGTACTATAACTTACCGTGAGATCGTGTCATTGGAACGCTGAAATCTCTCCCCGACGTGACGGATAGGTAGACCAGTGATACACATATACAGAAAAATGGCGACTTGTTCTTCGAGCGAAACAGAGCGGGAGTTCTCATGTCCGTAGGACCGGAGGAGGGTGATGAGCTCCTGGAATGCATTTGCATGCATTCCGAGCTCACAGCGAATTCGTTCTGGATGTCCGGTGAGAAGTTCGATGAGCCAACCCTCGCCGGTGAGGATTGAAGTGTGATAAGGTTCTGGTTCCCGACGGCGTACTATCAGGGAGTCAAGAAGGCTTGCAGAGGCGCAGACAGCGATGCTGATGATGAGCGTCAAGTACTGGATGAACCGTTGGCGTCGATGGGGGCTGAACGACCACAAAGGAGGCATATCTCGATACAATCAGGCAGGGTCTGGGGTGTGCTGACTGAGTTTCAATCCAGCACTTGGTTTCGTCACGAGGCATCGCAGTTTCGGTTGATTGCCCAAGCCGATTGAGCCTGAATCTTTACAACCCCGCGTGACCAACGGCGACTTGGAGTTCGCCGCACTTAGCAGTTAAGCGAGCTAAGTTCAACTCCAAGTCTATCTCCAAGTCCATACCGAACTGAGTCTGAGCCGGTTCGTTGAACTTGAACGCAACTTGAACTTCTGAACGATGGGCCTGCCAGAAAGAAAAAAAAGAGAATGTTACCGACAGAAAGGGCGTCCCCCCAAAGAGAGTGCATCAGCCGGGAGTCGAACCTGGAGCTAGGCCATGGGAAGACCCAATGTTACTGCTACACCACTAATGCGCATTTCATGTCGGGGCATCTTGGTGACCCCTATTGGTGATGTGGGTCATGTTGAATGGAGCTTGCTGTGGGGTTGTTGAGCTATGGGTGGGACGTGACATCCTACTTTACAAGCATTAGTGGTGTAGCGGTAACATTGGGTCTTCCCATGGCCTAGCTCCGGGTTCGACTCCCGGCTGATGCAGTTCTTTTTGTGCTCTTCCTACCAAGGTATCTAAGTTTAGGGACGATTCATCTCACAGAACGTGTGCGATACTCGCGTATCGTGGCGCCGCATCAAGCCAACTCTCCCTCGCTCCGCTCTTGCTCCACCTCCCAGATCTCTCTCACACCTTGTCTGAACCACACGACGTTCCACTCCACGAGGCCCCTCCTCATCTCGAACACGGGCGTGGGCAGCGAGGCGACAAGTGCCAGGTGAGGCGTGACGAGGTGGTAGGTGAGCGTAATTGGTTGAGACGGCGACAGAGACGTCGATGCGGATGGGTAAAACTGGGCTTTGGTACTCGACTTGAAAGGATCAGGGGTGTCAGTCTGAGGAGGGTGGTTGTGCGACGAGGAAGCTGTTGCGGCGGACGGTGCGGGTGTCGAGGGGAGCACGTCGGATGGCGCGTTGGACCTGCTCCCTGGGATCAGCGAGATCGAGGCCGTCTAACCAGTTAATGATCCTACTTGTACAGTGGTCCAAACGAGTTGAGCATTTGAAGATAATCGCAGCAGAGGTTGTGTGTTGCTTGGTCGACAGGGGAGGCATCGGTCGCGACATAAATCTTGCTTGTCGTGTCGAACAGAAATGCCTTTGGAGACGAGGTGTTCTTGGGAGGTGAGTTAGAACCTAGACACGGAAAGGCGCAATGCGGTGTGTGGGGAGGGACTGACGGCGCAAAAGACGTTGAGCAGGTTTTCGAGATAAGGCAATGAATCGATGAGCTTGTGAATGACGCGCGAAAAGGCGTCTTGAAGCGAGTAATCGTAGACGGACGTGAGGTGGAAATTCAGGGGAACCTGTTCGTATTCGGGTGATTCATCTACCAGTCGGTCCATGACGCGCTCGTGGATCTGGCGAAAATTCTCTGTCTCGGTGTCACCCAGCCACTCATCTCGGGTGGAACGAAGAAACGCACCGATCTTGTCGTCCTCTTGTAGTTTCTCTGCTTTGTGTACAAAGACCTCGAGGTTGATGTTTGGGTTGTCTTGGCATGCGGCGACGATGAACTCGACGAGCTTGACCACGGGCTGTTGGTAAAGATCCTGTGCAAAGATGAGCTCGTCCTTGTGGGATGGCGACGTGTGCTCACCCGGATATCGATGACGAACACGATGCTCGCAAATTCGGAGAGAGGGGCCCCTAGGGTGTCGACGGTGATGTTTCCAGGGCAGTCCCATATCTCGAGCGGGATCAGAGTGCTGCCCGAGGATGTTTGTGAAGGCGACGAACGGGCGGATGGGGGGGGGACTCACTCGAATGGATGCTTCGTGATGCGCATGGTGGGTTCCAGGAAAAAAGTCTGCTTGGACGGCAAGTTCTTGAACAGGACTTGCAAGATGGACGTTTTGCCGCTCCTGTGGGGTGATCATTGCGTTCAATGGCCGTGCCAGACGAGATGCTTGATGAGATGAACCTCCTTGTACCCAAGAGAAGGATCTTTGACCGGTGTAACGGGACATGTCGTGGTTTGGCAAGCTTGAGATAGGACTCTTGTTGTTGCTGACCGAGTGGGCCCATGGTCTTAGTACTAGCACCGCCACACGTCCACTCCACTCACGTTCATTCATATCGTCGCACGTTCGTGAAAAACTTTTCATCACGGGATAGCGGGTGGTTTGTTCCGGCCGTCGCCCCGTCTTGGGCAGATTCTCGTCATATTTTATCTCTCCCTATCTCTCTCTTTTGCGTCCACTAAACCTTGTTCGGTTCCCTGCCGTGATGAAGTTTGGAAGAAAGATCACGGTACGCATCGTCTTTTCTCGACCCTCGTTTCGTACAAACGCGTCCGTGGCGTAGGCGAGCATCTACGATGAGTGGAAGCCATTCTATATCGATTATAACCTCCTCAAGCGAGAGCTCAAGGTCTGTGTCGTCTCACTCCGCTGTCTGTTCTTCTTTAACCTCCCCCCCTCCGTCTAGACTCGCACCACGTCCCGCGACTGGGATGACAAGGACGAACGCGAATTCACCGCCATGCTCAAGAGAGAGCTGGACAAGGTTCACGATTTCCAGAAGCAAAAGGTTGTTTTTTGATGGCTCCGCGTCAATTGAGGCGTCTGTCGCTCACGCCCCAAAATATTGAACAGACCTCGGAACTCTCCCAACGTATTCGTGACGCTGAACGCGACGTGAAGCGTCTCGTGGCGCAGCAGAGTTCCCACTCATCGTCCGAGCAGTCTCCCATTACTCCTAGCGACCCCGAGTCTCTTCATCCCCGTACTTCCGATTATGGTCCGGACGAAGGGTCCGACGACGAAGACGACCTCGAAGGAAGTGGTGATTCCTACGACGAACTTGAGGATCTTTTTCACGGACTCGAGGTGGAAGTGGCCACGCTCGTCGCAGACGTACATGATCTCGCCTTGTACACAAAACTCAATATCACAGGATTTTTAAAGATCCTCAAGGTTCGTGTGGTTGCCCAGCCGCGTTTCTCCACTTCTAATTGGACTCCAGAAACATGATGTTGGTCACGTCTTGTATGGCCGTTACGCCGGTGCACTGATTTCGTTCTCAGAAACAAACACATCTACCACTCAAACCCACATTTATTCAAGATTACTTGGAAGAGCGACCGTTTTACAAATATAATTGGGATGCACTCATCGTAAAGCTTTCGAAATTGTACAACCTCGTTCGCACACGTGGTCACCCCGTCGTCGGCGATTCAAGTGCTGGCGGCAACCAGAGTGCGTTCGTGCGACAAACGACGAAATACTGGGTAACAACTTTTACTTGTTCCTGGATTGTAGTCTCACCCATGATCAGGTGCACCCAGACAATCTTGTCCCACTCAAACTAGCCATTTTGAAACACCTGCCTGTGCTTGGTCTGTCCCGTTTCCGCAATTACGGTTCATGCGTATCTGATTTCGATCCTGGTTGGTAGTATTCAATGCGGAGAAAGAATTCGAAGCCAAGGATGCAGGTAACTTCCCAGGTTCTTCCGATGCCACCTGGTCTCACGAGCATGAATAGCAATCACATCTATATACTTTGACAATGAAGATCTGGACCTCTACCTTGGTCGCCTCGAAAAGACAGAGGGTGCTGAAGCAATCCGTTTGCGGTGGTACGGGGATACCGACGTCAAGACCGTAAGTCTGCAGAATACAAGTCACCCCTACGGCCAATGTCATTTTCCATTGACAGATTTTTGTGGAACGTAAAACTCACCGAGAGGATTGGACTGGAGAAAAATCAGTTAAAGCCCGTTTTCCCATCAAGGAGCATCTAGTGAACGCGTTCTTGCGAGGTGAATATACCACAGACGCTGAAATGCAAGCTTTGGCGGATAGCGGCAGGAAAAGTCAGAGCGAAGTCGATTCGATGATTCAGCTTGCCAGTGAGGTGCAATATCATGTCTTGACCCGCAAGCTTGTACCAGGTGAGGTGCCTTCCGGGCATATATGGTTTACTTTGTTGACGACACACCTTTAGTCATGCGGACCTTTTACAATCGAACTGCATTCCAGTTGCCGGGTGATGCTCGTGTGCGGATCTCTCTTGATACTGAGCTCACCATGGTCAGAGAGGATAATTGGGATGGGCGTGTGCGCTCGGGTGACAACTGGCGTCGCACTGACATAGGGATCGATCATCCCTTTAATCAGGTGCCTGCTGAAGACAAGGAACTGTTCAAATATGGTGTCCTAGAAGTCAAGCTGCAGACACAATTTGGCCAAGAACCTCCCAAATGGGTGACGGACCTAGTTCAATCCCATCTGGTTGAAGCTGTCCCGAAATTCAGGTCAGTGATAACCAGATTCGTTTCTCCTCACTGCTCATGCAAGCACAGTAAATTCATACATGGATGTGCTACCCTTCTTCCTAGCCGGACAGACCTGGTTCCATTCTGGCTTCCGCAGAGTAAGTTGTGAAACAAACGTATAAGAGAGTGACTGACTGGGCTGTCTTTTGTAGTGGAGACCGACATCCTGAAGCCTAACACTGGTTACTTGACGGTAGAACGACCTCTTGTCTCGTCTTCAAGGGGTTCCTTTTCCGGTGACACGACACCATCTCATGCGTACGCTGAGCCAGTCTCCGAAGGGGAAGAGGATGAACTCATGGACCTGTCGCCCGCAAGGGACGAAGAGAGACGTACAGGTCTTTCTCACATGGATGTCGCAGCAGCCGTTGCATATCGCCTGAGGGAGCGCGACGATGGCGCATCGAGTAGTTCGGGTCCGTCTTCGAGAGAAGAAGTTGACGAACGTACTCCGTTGTTGGAACGGCGCCAGGAGGAGCACGTCTCTGATCAGCGACGTCCTCAGCCAAAACCTCTGTCCATCAGTCCCTTGACATCATCAACGGCGTTTGACAAAACGTTGAAGGAGCGGTTCGACGGAATCCAGAACGGCGACAACCAAGCGGCCGCTCGGCTTCCCGAAGCTCAAGGGCTCAACGAGGAAGAAATACCAGAACAGGAAAGACTACTCGTTCGTGACTGGATCGCACCGTCTGGCAAGAAGATTGCTGTACCTGTTCGCATCGAGCCCAAGGTCTATTTCGCCAACGAACGGACGTTCCTGGCAAGTTTCTTACTTTGTGGACTTCGCGTCCCGTACTGATATGATACACGCGATCACAGAGATGGCTAAACTTTGCTGTCCTCATAAGCACTATCGCGACGACGCTCCTGAACTTTGTTCCTCCGGAGGATGCCAGAGGGCTTATCAGTGCAGGGCTCTTCACGTTGGCGGCACTACTCTCCATCGCCTATTCGGCCATCGTGTTTGTATACCGTGCGCTACGTCTTCGCGCGCGCAGTGCCGAAGGGCTTTACTACGACAAGTACGGTCCCACTATTTTGTGCTTCGTACTGATGGCCGCATTGGCTGTCAATGTCGGCTTGCGCCTCGCTGAGATGGCAGAGGGGTGAATGTACGACGTTTAGGTTATCTGGCTTGATGAGTTTCTATTGCATATATGCACATTGGACTCTGCATTACAAGTCTCGTCCACTTTTTGAGTTCGCTTCTCTTATTGCCATCTTATGGAGTAACAGACTATCTGCGTAAAGAGTGTGTGCATGTATAAAATCTTTTGATTAGCAGTGGTTGGTTTGGGTCTGGGAACGGTATAGTGCATATTGAGGAATAAAAGACTCGAATGTCCAAGCAAGAAAGTGTGATAAGTGTGAGGACAGGATGGTGTCGATAAGATCATCCTTAACAAAATCTATACTAGTGAGAGAAGAAAACAAGATCGGCGCATCACGAGACGCGAGACGAAAGAGAACGACCGACCAAACGAGCGTACATCCATCGCAGAGGGTACTGATTCTTCGGCTAATCTCGCTCCGTCATCCCACGCTCCCACAGTCCGTGCCATCCAGTGAGCACCCCCTTTAACACAGCCGTCCCAGCGAAGGCCGCGGCTATCGCGGACCATATCCGTACCCGGGGTGAGGACTGGGAGAAGGGCTGCCCGTGTGTACCGCAGCAGTTGGCGTCCTAGATCGCTCGTCCGCACCTGCATAACCCATCGCCACCTGTGGCGCCGGGGAACCACGTCCTTGCATATCATAAGGTACCTGTGGCGCCGGGGAACCGCGTCCTTGCATATCATAAGCTACCTGTGGACCTGGACTCCTCATCCTAGCCATCTGTGTCATTGGGATAGCTTCGGCACCATGGCCATCATCAGTGAAGGTGTTCGGTACCGGGCCCCGATATGGGTCATAATACCCGGCGGGTTGACCGTAAGCACCGGGCTCGTCATGATACGGTTGGTTGGGGTTGAGATGAGGTAGGGGTGGAACTGCGTACGGATCGCCGGTACCGTACATTTCAGGAACAGACGAGGCCGCGATCGAATTCGCGTATGCACCGCCAGGGCTCGGTACTCTCGTGAGGTGGAGATCAGAGTCGTTCTCGGGACCAAACCCTGACCGTCCGGTGGAATTCGTGGGGAGAGCGTGCACGTCGTTATTGTGTGCGTTTAGCTCGGGCCATTTGATGGCTTCGTCTGCGTACTCATTAGTCGACGTGAAACGCTTACGTAATCTGACATACTATCGTCGAAGTCCGAAAACCGTTTCCTCGTGAACTTCCAGACGAAGAAGAGGATGATGCCCAGTACAGCAATGCCACCAGAAACAGATAGCCCTATGATAGAGCCAGTGCTGAGGCCGTTATCACCGGAGTCATCCGAGGCAGCACCCGTGTTGGAAGGAGCGGGACCCGGTCCTGTGGGAGTTGATACGACGTAGCTGGTAACAACTTGTCCTGAGGCATCGGTGGTTGTGGCAATCACGGACGTTACTGCAGCCTCTGCCGTGGTTCCAGCTGCCGCTGAAGTTCCATGAGTGGCTGCGCTGGTCACAGGTGAGGAAGAGGATGGAGCGGTAGGCGCGGCGGCCGAAGTGGCGGCTGCTGTTGTTGTCGGCTGGGTGGGGGCTGCACTCGTTGTGGCATGCGCTGAAGTTTCAGCAGTCACACTAGGCTGGGAACTAGCGACGATGGATTGGGCGGCCTGGCGCTCTCCGATTAGCTTGGGTTGCGATGCAAAAGCGGGAAGTAGCATGGCAGAAGCTACGATGGCGAGCAACAATGAGTGAGTTGATTTCCTCATCCTGAGCAAGTCCGCTGGCAGTGCGTGAGATGAAAAAGGGTGTGGAATGAGTGTGGTCGAAAAATGCGCAGCAGCGTCGAGTGTCGCGAGACCACTCTGCCGTCCCTGTGATCAACGGTAAACTTGGCGCTGAACTGGATAGGGAAAATTCTTTTCTGGCGGGCCTCCTGTAAACGGCTTGCGGACGGAGAGGAACCTGGAAGGAGAGAGCGCACAAATGTAGACGCTGTGCCAGTGATGTAGGAAACCGACACCACGGGTGGCTGTGCGACAAGCCGAATCACGGTCACGTGCAAGATATTCCTGCCCCGCCAACCGAACGGAATGGTGGCAGGGGGTGGCCGGTGGCAGGCCGAAACACAGACGGCCCCTACGTACGCTGCCAACGATCAATCCATGGCCTCAGCACAGCTGTTCCGCTAGGCATCAGCCAGCCAAATTTTTCCATGCTGCATGACGAGTCAGGGGGGTATCATGCCACCACGGTGAACAGTGGTCCCAGACCGATGCGCGGGAACCCTGGGTATGACGGATCTCCTGGAACAGCGGAAAAATAGCAGTGCCTGATTGAGGCTATGGCGGTGAAACTATAGGATTCTTCCATGGCAATCCAAATGACATTCCACACACAAATTGTATCCCATTCGGCAGTCAACGGTCCAGGCCCAACTTGCCAGGTACGAGTTTCCATAGTACTAGTAGCGCCTATCCTCAGTCTAACGACCTCCTCCCTAACAACTTGGCAATCTCGCGGTGCTCTCGGAGCCAAGCAGGAAATGCTTTCTCCTCTCCTTTAGTGGTCGATTCACGGATTTCAATCAGGTAGTTGCAAAAAACGATGAGCGTCCCGTAGCGGTATCTATACGAGTTGGTGAGAAGATAGTCCGATATGAAACTACCATCAGTGTCTCACAGGTAATTCACAGCAACATTCATCAGCTTGCCCTGCTTGGCGCTTCCTTTCTCGCACGCTTCCGCCTTGAGCTTATAACTGTACCATGGCTTAGCAGAAAGTGGCACAAAGGGAGCGGACGTCTTACTCGTAGATTGCTTTCCTGAGGTTCTGGACATCTTGCATCAGGTCAATTGCACGGTCGGTCAGGCGTTTTGCGATCTTGCCGTAGGAAAGTACGCCAACAAGTTGTAAGATCGTCTTGTACTCTCCTGCGGATGAGTTCAGCCATTCGATCGGCTGCCAAGACAGGTGTAAATACTTACCCTGCAAGTAAGCTTCCTCCTCGGATGGGCCATCAATCGAATCGTAGTTCAACATACTCATGTCCTCGGCAACATCGACACTCTCTTCCCCCGCCCAATTCATGATCGTTGAAATTAAACATGCAGTCACCATGCCAGTGGTGGTGCGACCCCTTCCCATCTGGCAGTTGAAGATAAAATCACTTGCTTGGGAGTATCCAAGTCGAACACGATTCAAAAGTTGGAACAGTGCGTCAGGAAGTGGCGCTTGTTCATCAGTCTAGATTTTGATGTCAGTCAGTTGGTAAAGATAGTTTGGGTTCCCCTACAATCGCCACACGGTCATAATCGATCTAGTAATGAAAGCGGTCAGTTGGAACGAACGTCGAACATATCGGACAGGGCTGCACCTTGTAGCCCTCGTTCGCTACGAGGTCGAACACGTCCCGTGGTGTCAGGATATCTTCCTCTGAAACTATTTCCCATATGGGTATGATCATGAATACGCCAGGGCGCTCCTCTACTTCGTCGTGAAGTAGAATACGACCATCGCCTTGTCGAAGTTCCCGGAGGACATCCTTCTTGAAGCGCTCCTCCATGGTCTCCACCATCGCAGTGGTGACTCCTGTAGCTCTACACTTGTAAGTTAACTCAGATCTCAACCCGAAAGCGATAACCGTACTCGACATTTTCCAGGGGTTTGTCGACTAGTCGTAGAACATGCGGTCGGCCAGCGACGTAAATGACCGGCTCCTGTTCAAGTCAGTATCCGATTGGGTCGCCAGGTCAAAAGAGATATCAACCAGACCTCTCTCAAAGAAGTCCAAAAGACCATATTTGTCCCCTGTGGACCGGCATCTACCCGCGACAGCGCGTTCCGTAACCTGTGCCAATATGACCATGGATTCGTCCAACTATCGACTTAAAGGACATACCCTTGTACTGTGGGCATTCCGCTGAGTTCGTTAGGTAAGTGAAAGTACTGGAAAGGAAGCGCAGAGAGATAAAATCACACCTTCCGCAAATCATCTTCCCGTCGTCGACGCATTTCAGAAGGGCAATGGAGACTTCTGGGATGGATTCTTCAGATGAACCTAACTTGAGGGTCAAAGGCAGACGACGGAAGTTAGGTGATCCGTCAATCCGCCTGTCTCGCGAAATGTGGTTGAGTGTCATCTACATTGTCATGGTAACAAACGCACTCTGGGAGAGTCATTTTCTGCAAGTTCGAAAAGAAATCGCTCTTCAAAATTGTGGAGGCTGAAAGGATGCTTCCAGATCGATTGACCACAACCTGTTTGACTTCGTCAGGGTGGGCAACACCATCTATCCGCTCCAAGGGAATCAGTGCATTCAAACCGCCGACAATGAGATCTTTTTCGAATGTCTTGATGACTGTTCGCAGTTCATAAGTACATGCTATGGTAAATGGCGCGCCGTAACTATACCTGGCCTGTTCTCGATGAACTTCTCGAAGGTCTCAACGGACTGCAGGGTATCAGCTTCCGTTGATTGTAAGTAAGCCTGGAAGACAACAAGTTCGAAATATCGCCGAAGGTTGTGTATTCCTGAGAAGCTGTCAGTCCATACAATGTCTCGATCTTTACACAGACCTTTAGATGTATGAACACGCTTTTGCTTCTCGTCAGTGGCTTGGTCTGCCTTAGCACGTTCCTCTTCAACGGATTCACGCAAATTCAGAACCGCTGCACATCGATCAACGGCCTCGTCGACAGCGTTTTTCACTGCGGGTCCCTGACGGACGATGCGAAGGAAATCTCAAAATAAAACTTAGATGCGTATATGAATGGAAGGAATCAGGTCATACTGTCCACGACTTGGTACGACGGTCGCCAATTCACGGGCTGCTCTTCTGCAAGTAAAGTGGATGTTGAAAGGGAAGGTGATCGGGCAGGCAGCCGGGGAGATTCCCGAGCGGACGCTCTGCTGTCTTTCAACCATTGTTGGATTAAAAGAATTAGGACCTGAATCGTGTTAACTGGAGGCTCATTTGTCCAAGGCGATCCTCACTGAAGTTAGCGTACTTCTGCCTCGCCCTAGTTGGCAGTTCACGACAATTGCAGTATTCATGAAGTCGGTGCGGACCACCAACTCCATGAGCTCGCTGATATCGGACAGGTCCGGTGGACGCTCTGCAGTGATTGGGATACGAGCATATTGCACTTCGATCCCGCAACCCGATTGCTGTGATGTCATGATATGCTTGAGAACAGCGACATCCTCAGGTTGCACTTCTTCCCAGATTGGAATGACAGATCCATCTGACGTTTCCGTGTGTAGTAGAAGCCTTAGAGGGAGTGCGAATATAACATTGTTGACTAGCATGCATTGGAATTTCATACCTTCCATCGAATGCGTTCAGTTCCGCGAGTACATCAGCCTTGAGACGTTCTTCGAGTACTTCTAGGCGTGAAGCGGAGATGCCTCCATAATCTGCATTGAACGTGGTAAAAACGTTGTCCACGTGGACAGAAAGACGATAACCTTTCATATTTCTTAAAGAAAACCGCTCTCGCCTCAAACAGTAGGGAGCACCATTAATGTATACAATAGGTTCTTCGCGGAGGGTAACCCATATTACTTTGTTGGCATTTGGGTGATGTTCCTTGACCAACTGGACTACCTGATGGATTGCTGATTCGGTTGGTTGCCCACACGCGTAAATGTTTGTTCCAGGAATGCTTCTGAAGTTGATGACACCGCGAACAGATTGCAGGACGCGCTGCGACTCCGATAGCCATTGATCGGATTTCAGAAGAGTACTAACATCATTTTCCAGCAAAGACAGAATTACCAAGACAAAACCGACCCACCTTTCTCTGAGAATGATACCTCTGCGATTCTAGACAAAAAGGTAATTCATGGGTCATCTCCTGCCACATCGGGACAGGTCTGACCTTGACAACGTGGTCACTGTATTCATCTCCGAGCATTTGGCCGCCAGCAATCTCGACGTCATTCTTTTGCCCAGGAACAAGCGACTTGTCCTCTGCCTCTGACCGAGACAGAAGCGAAAGATCGTTTATGGGGGCGAACACATTCAATCGAGACCCATGCGACTTCCTAAGAAACATCACCTGGCTAAGCAATATAATAAATACATAAGACTCGGTGCAATGATTGCGTACTAAATGGGCTTACTTCCAAATCTCCGTCCTCGCCTAACGGGTTACAAGGCTTAAGCAGTGGCGAACGAAAGAATAAATTCGGGGCGGACCTTAAGCCAGTCTGAGAATGTTTGACTGAAGTCAGGGACGGAGTCAACATAACTTGCGAAGGCAATCATGAAAAAACTGGAACACCGAAGCCTCGTGCTCAGAAATCAATCTTATCTGGCACGTTACCCACTATTTTTCGAGCGACCTCCCAGCTTTAGTTAGGATGTCTTCCTTCTTAGCATCGTCGTCATCAGGGGTGGCGAGTGCATAGCGGACACGATGCACCAGGATATCTTCCCGTAGGTTTGTTACATGATCGCCTACATAAACAAATTCTGATCAGTCTGGCTTCGCTAACCCCCAGTGAACGTTGGCAAAATCAAAGAACATACAAGTGTCAATGACACGGTCGACCAGTTTTTTGGCTTGAAGGCCGTGGTCTAGGCAACCAAGGAGGCTAAGAATGACGCCATAATTTCCCTGGTGTGCCTTGCGCAAATTTTCCAACAAGGCGGGTTGTGACATTAGTAAAGCGATAGCTGATTGAGAATGCAAGTCTAGAGTGGCATACTGGCTGAATTCGGAACTAAGGTGGCTTGCAACGGAACAATACACACGTTTCTGCAGCACATATGTCAACCGAAGCAAGGACCTGTTCAGATCCTGTTGGGCACTAGCATTTTCCAGTGCCTGTGCAAGCTTCATATCCGTTGCGAGCTGAATTGAAGACCAGTTAGGTCCATCAAAAAGCTTTACATAGGTCATAGTACCTGAGTCCTCGGCTGTGGATAACGATCAACGACCCCGGAGACTGGGGATAAATTAAACCCCTTACAGTACCGATATTTGGTGTGGTATTCCCTTGCCTAAAGGCCCCAGAAGGGAACACGAAAGATGGCTTGACAGCATATGGATCATCTAAACCCCGGGCGAGGAGAATTCTGCGGCGAATAATCAAGGCGGCAACCATAGCAAATGTAGTCCGCACAGCACCCATTCCACAGCTGAAGACGAGAGCGCTCCGAACGGGGTCGGCATCTTTGATGACGCGGAGGTAGGCATCTAAGTAGTTGTCCTGGACGAGGACACGGCTTGTTTCAAGCCAATATATGGAAAGGAAAGCGGAAGTACCTCTATTGGCCGATTGGGAGAGATAGGAATGCTGAATGGATCAGTGACGGCCTCAGCACATCGCATTGGTAACGGCAGGAAAGACATGCCGATGATACTGGTCAATGTGTAAATGTGACGTAACAACGAATGGATTATGCGACTGACTTCGACGTTCCAGCCGTCCAAGCGCATGTTCTGCCACAGCTCCCGCGACGTCCTCACGTTGACATTGTCGACGTGCGTCCAGGTGGGCAGTATCGCGCCTTCTCCGTTCTCAGCAGCTTTGGGTACAGCAAGAGATCAGTCAACATTGCAATACGATGGCGTCCTGAGAACCCACCGAGTTCGTTGTGCGTCAAAATAAGACCACCATATCTATCCGAATCAAGAGTAAGGACAGAGTCAGCTCAACCCAGAATATCACATCTTACTTGCTGGCTTCCTGAAGGATGTCGTGCTTCAACCGATCTTCGATCGCCTCCAGATTTTCCGCCCGATCAGACAGGGAAAGAGTCCTGCGCGGCTCAGAGGCATCCCGCAGGACGAACGGACGACCGGATATGTAAACTGATAGATAGTCATCCAACAGCAAGTCGGTCAGGCGTGATCATGGAGCACATCGCCGACTTACCAATCGGCTCCTCTCGGGTGGAGAACCAGACAGCATGAGAGGGATCACTCGTGCCAGGTCGACATCTGAGCACAGATAGTATCGCACGAAGACCCTGCGTGCGAGGCTGGGCGACGCCAAATACATTGAGGTTGCCTTGACGAGGTGCCCTAAAATTCGGTGCGCCGTGGACGTTCAGATCCAGATCCAAGGCACGGCCTGGCCAGCACCGCGGGTGAGTACTAATCCGGGGATCCCAGTAGGCAACCACCAACCAGATGGATAATAGTCTGTTTTCAGGATGAACCCTCTTGATAACACACTCCCTGTCCTGGTCCTGACGATCGACGGCTCTGCACGTTTAAGACTGACCATCAGATCGAGGGGTCGTACCCCATCCTTGCTGGGAGAAGCCACGGCCTCCGTGGCGCTTGTGGCATCTGACGGTGTAGCAGACTTGTCGAGATGAACATGTGGAACTGACATTGAACGCGCAAGACCAGATCCGCGCAGAGACTCCAGAGCGCCTTGGGAACCTTCCAGCGAGAAACTTGGCATATGCCCCAAGCTACGAGACAAATAGCAAGGAACCTAGGTAAATGGCGGGGCGGTATGAGGGGTTCAGAGATAATACAAGGGCAGAGCGGTCGTGTGTAACACTATCACCTACTAGTGTCACTACAGCCAAAGGCGTTGTCGCCTGTGCAAGTCACGTGTCTGCCAACGGTCCGCTCCAGAGCAACCTTCCACAACGTACTGACGATCTATCGAGTTGCCTCAGACAGTCGTCCTCGAACATGAAATGACTCCACTTCCGCATCAATGGCACTCGTCTGCCTCGACTCTTTCGCCGTCTTTTCATCGAGCTTACCAAACCAAGTATCCCAAAATCTCTGCCAGATATTAATCCTTAGGCTTGCTCATCCTCTATCACTGGAATGTTGCCTTAGGCTGCCATTTCACCGAGTCACCGCTGTAATAGCCTCTTTCGGTCCGAAATAGCGTCTCCTTCCCCTCCTTCGATCTTCCCCGGCAAGTAAAATTGTCTTCCCCCATGATAATCGGATCAAGTCGATGAGTCTCTTGACGCCGTGCGCCGCCGGATCATTTTGGGATCATTCCTTATATAGATGTCAACAGCACGCCCTCCCAGTCATCATTACTGATGGTGGCCATTGTACATCCAGTGTGAAACTATTCCACCCATCATCATTCGCTCCCCTCGCGCTGTAGGTGTGAGTTTATTCCGCCGCGTCGAAGAAGCTCCTTCGAGTGCTTATATAATCACGTCCAACGGTATGCCCCCGCTATTCTGAGTCCCGCGTATCATACCTGTCTGACAGAGCCCCCACAAACATGACTCGTTCTCACTGCAGAATTCTAACAGGAACAGATCAGGCTTTGTACTAGTACCACAGGTGTGAAACCACCGCTCGCAACAGCTTGGCAGTATTATTTCCATGAAATGAATACCGAGCC
Organism: Hortiboletus flavorubellus; assembly: GCA_038093115.1. Taxonomy (NCBI): domain Eukaryota; kingdom Fungi; phylum Basidiomycota; class Agaricomycetes; order Boletales; family Boletaceae; genus Hortiboletus; species Hortiboletus flavorubellus. The sequence goes on from JBBPRR010000205.1 coordinate 18,414, forward strand.
ACCATGTATAGGTATTCGAAAGTTCCAATTAGTATAAAACCGACCACTCCGTACACAGGATGAACGTTAAGAAATGTTAACGGTACCCCCACCTACACTCCTCTCGATCCTCACCGTCTCCGCGATCGCTCTTCTTGTTCGCTATGTAGGGCGCAGGTCACTCCGTCCGTTTCACTTTCCTCCTGGTCCCAAGGGTCTGCCGTTCTTCGGCAATGTGTTCGACATAAATACTTCTGAGCCTTGGCTTACCTTTACTCGATGGGCATCAACATATGGTCCGTGTCATGCCTATACCGAAAAATGTGATAGTAATGTCCGTTTCGTGCCTAGGCGACCTGGTGTATTGCACACTTTTCGGACGACAGATTCTCGTCATTCAGACTGCGGACGTCGCTAAAGCACTACTTGAACAACGATCGACTGTCTATTCTGGTCGACCGCCAGTCAAGGTCCATAAGGAGTATGTGCACCATTCCACATTTTCGATCGTCTGACCCACTAGCTTGCTCAGTGTCGGGTCCGATTTCAACAGTGCATTGCTCCAGTACGGGCAGGATTGGCGACTCCATCGAAGATTGTTCCACCAGTCATTCCGTGCTGATGCTGCTCGGGGTTATTTCCCGACTCAGTTGCGAAAAGTCCGCCAGTTATTAATGGGCGTCTACAACTCGCCTGATCGTTGTCAACGGCAAATTGAGCTGTGAGCTTCTCTTACAGATATTGACACATGAGCATACGAAATACTAAGAATCGTTAAACAGATACGCTTCTGCAGTGATCATGTCAGCTGTTTACGATTATGAAACTATTCCAAATGACGATCCGCTCGTACTGGCGGCGGAAAAGGCAATCGAAGGATTTGTAAAAGTTGCGGGACCTTCGACTGCTGCAATTTTGGAGGCCTTCCCTTTCCGTCAGCTTCGATTTCCTTGACTTGTGCTAGATTTCCGCTGACAGTGATTCTCAGTGCTCAAACTTCCCGTCTGGTTCCCTGGCGCTACTTTAAGACGCATGGCCATACAAGCCAAAAGCAATTTACATGAGATGATGGATGTTCCGTTCCGTTACGCTCGTGACCGAGTGGTGAAGCACTCGTTTATTTCTGTGTTTGATTGAACACCGAATTTGCTCCTCACATTAGGCATCCTGTGTTTCCGGGCCCTGCATGGTATCCGAGTCCCTCGAGCGCTTCCCCGATTTTAATACCGAAGGCTTTGAACTCGCGCTGAAGTCTTCTTCTGCGACAGCTTTTATCGGTCAGTATAAGTTTGTATTGATTTACTGCACCGACTGACGCGGGCCGTGAACAGCTGGTGTTGAAACAGTATGCATGTTCTATCACTTCATCTGCAAGCTCTCACACAACTGAACAGACAGCATCCACCTTGACCATTTTCGTCCTGGCGATGATGCGTTACCCGGAAGTCCAAGAGCGTGCTCGGAAAGAAATCGACGCCGTTATCGGAACACACAGGCTACCGAATTTCGATGACAGGTCTTCCCTGCCTTACATTGATGCAGTTCTGCGCGAGACATTGAGATGGCATCCTGTGTTTCCATTAGGCAAGTAAAGGTGTGAATTGTGCAGTTGATCGCCACTAATGAATTGTCCAAAGGCCTGCCGCATTACACTACCAAGAGCGATGTCTATGAAGGCTACTACATTCCCGAAGGTGAGAGTTTCCCTCTTCACACGTTTGTATTCTGAAGGCGGTCTAGGTTGCGTGGTGTTGGCTAACCTTTGGTATGTCTGCACACCATCACACTGCGTGATATTGCTCATTTATTACTAAGGGCGATGTCAAGGGATGAGATCAGATACCCCAATCCCACTGAATTCGTCCCCGAGAGGTTCTTCGACCAGGATGGAGAACTCAACAACGATTCCGTCGCGTTGGCCTTTGGTTTCGGACGCAGAGTCTGGCAAGATACCTTCATCATGCGATCACGATTAGGCAACTCACATCACTTCAGCGTCGGTAGGCACTTTGCAGATGCTTCGCTATGGATAGCGATTGTTCATCTCCTTGCCATGTTTAAGTTCATGAAACCATTGGATGGGAACGGCGAGGAAATAGACCCAAATCCCGAATGGTCCACCGGGCTTATATCGTGAGTACACTTCTGCGGCTTTTCGAGCCAAATGACCATGATCGTCCCCAGGCATCCCCTCGACCTTAAATGTCGTGTCATTCCTCGGCTTCCTGGGATGGACACAGACAAGCTGATGAAGCTGATACAATCCAGCGATTGAATGTGGCACCGATGACCTTTTCTCATACCAATCGATAGTGAAGACGGGTGCCATGTGTTGGAGCCTTGATGAGTTGTTTCATTTCTTGAGTTCATCTACCTGTAGAACCTTGTAATTCCTCTCGGAAAGCAATATACTTTTCAAGATCAACGTTTTGATGGTGTCGGTAAAACCTCGAGCGTAGTATACGACAATAAGTACTATAGGGTATGTATACTTAGCTTGAAGATTGGTTTTCTGGTCGGGTAAAGTCCGTGAAACTTTGGCCGGGCCAGTTCTTTGTAAAGTACATCCACCAAAGCATCTACTTCCCAATCACTCCAAAGTCTCTGCCTTGCCTGACATTGCACATTGATATTGCCAACTGCAATGTTCAATTCACTCCAATTGAAGTTCCGGAAGTGACGATGTCAATGAGTCTAACCAAATAAAAACAATCAATGAAAGCCGCCAGCATGCTCCCGAACAAGCTTAAATTGGGATTTTGCACCGAGTTTTGGACTGCCGCTCCGAGTAGAACGGGGAGAATTGAGCGCCCTCGGATCCTCCCCTTCTTAACACTACACTACCACCACTAACTTGAACATTTACACCACTCACTCATGTCCTCCCCATCCAAGCCAGTCAACATCCGCAGTCCCTCCCTCGCCCTCGACTCAGCTGTTGTCACTCCCCCCGGTACACCCGATATTCGTGCTCTTCGCGCTCAGTACTCTGGGACGCCCCCGGTGCCCAATATTCCAGTACGGTGCACTCCCCCAGTGGGCTCTTATTCGGGCTCGACTCGCGGCGGATCACCAAGTGCGAATCTTACCTCGAACGACTTATTTTCCAAACTCCAGCGTCCATCCTCTAGCGCAATTAGCGTAAAGTCCCCAGCAAGCGCTGCAGCCTCTGGGAGTGCCGCTGATAGTACCGTAGTCGACCTGGACGGCCCTGCCGCCGAGGACAAGGTTAGACTGCTTAGACGTCATCTACTTTTTCACGGAGAACGCCGTTCGAGTCGCACAGACTTACGCTCTTCGAACGGTTCAGATCAAGATACACATGACCTAGATGAACCCTCTGCTGAGTCGTCAACACAACGAGAAGTATCTGAGACATTTCCTATACCATACCATGCCCCGGGTGCAGACGTTACGTGAGTCCACCCCACAATCGCAAGTTCCGGCCGTAGTTAATTCCGTCATACTTTCAGCCATGACATTTATAAGTGGCATGCAGATCAGAGAAGACAATCTGGTCGTCCCCGGGCTTCGTCGTACGCAGGATCTGTTGCGCCACCAAACCCTGCATTCCAACATATCCACGAACCCGGTGGTTTCAGGCGAAACTATGTTCTCCTACAAGCTAATGAACAAGGTATCGATGAAAGGCGAGCAACGAACAATTTCATCGATTTCCTTTATATCTACGGACAGTTTGTGAGCCAGTTCCTCCATCGTCGAGAACATTCGTTACATTCGTACTAGGCGGGAGAGGACCTCGAAGAAGACGAAGACAAAACCGAGGACGAGGAATCCATTGAAGAACCTGTTCTTCCTCCAACCACATCCACAACCGACGAGACCCAGCCATTGTTGAAGCCGATTGGTCGGTTACGTTCTCGGTCTCGGCGACGGGCCCCATCCACCAGTGTTCATGGTGACGCAACCGTACCACAAGCTGTACTCATGGTGAGAATCTTGTGCAGCTCCTCATACGTCCCTGACGCCGGGCCTCTCGTCAGCTTCTGAAATCATTTGTGGGGACTGGCGTGTTGTTCCTTGGAAAAGCGTAAGTCCCCCTTGGTTCGAGGGCTTCGTTGGTGATCTCCACGAAGCAAACAGATTCGCCAATGGAGGGCTTATATTTTCCGTCGTCACTATCGCCGCCGTTGCTCTGATTTCCCTATATTCGTTCTTGCTCTTGGTTCGGGCGAAATTCGTCGTTTCAGGTTCCTTTGGAGGCAAGTGGCTCATATTTACCAAATCAACGCAACAAATATTCACATAAAGTTTAGACGTTGGTGGCGCGTTGTATGGACCATGGATGCGATATGCGATCCTCTTTTCCATCACAATATCTCAAATTGGATTTGTCGCAGCTTACACTATCTTTGTCGCGGAAAACCTCCAGGTTAGCTTTCTCCACTAAGCGGCGTTGTAACGGCACAATTGACTTCCACAGGCATTTGTTTCCGCAGTCACAGATTGCGCGACCAACCTCTCCGTCCCGTACTTTATCCTTATTCAGCTGGTCATCTTTCTACCACTGGCGCTGGTCAGAAACCTTGCGAAACTCAGCACGACTGCCCTCATTGCAGACGTCTTCGTCCTCGCTGGCTTGCTTTATATCTTCGGAAGTGAAATTGCCATTATCAGTGATAAGGGCATAGCACAGGTTCAGATGTTCAATCCGCGAGATTTTCCTTTGTTCATCGGGTGAGTCTCAACTTCGATCAAGGTTACGGTTTTCATTAATTGTGCTGTGAAGTACTGCTGTTTTCTCGTTTGAAGGGATAGGGTTGGTATGTCTTTACGTTACCAAATTCCTCCTTCAGATTTTGATGGATAGTTCAGGTTATCCCGATTACGGATTCCATGCGGGAACCGCATAAGTTTCCCAAAGTTTTGACTGGTGTCATGATCGGACTACTCGGTACTTAATGTCTCACTGATTGTCACTGTTTGATACTCACTCCTTGCCCAAGTACTCTTTGGTGGAGCTGGCGCCCTTGCGTATTTGACTTTTGGATCGGACGTGAAAGCAGTTGTCCTCGTCAATCTTGACCAGACGAATAAGTTCACACAAGCTGTAAGTTCATTCACTCTGAAGTTTCGGTGACTTGGTAAACTCGGTAAAACAGGTTCAATTCCTATACTCTTTGGCGATTCTCTTGTCCATCCCACTTCAATTCTTCCCGGCTGTGCGGATCCTAGAGAATGGACTGTTTGTGAGGAGTGGTAAACGGGATTTGCGCGTGAAATGGCTTAAGAACCTTTTCCGCTTCGGACTGGTGACGGTTTGCACGGCAATCAGCTGGGCTGGCGCTGCGGACCTCGACAAGTTCGTCGCATTGATAGGCAGTTTTGCGTGGTAAGTTCGGTCACTGGAACGTGCTGCTATTGTGGAGAATAACTAGATCTACAGTGTCCCGCTGTGTTTTGTATACCCTCCCATGCTGCACTACAAGGCGGTGGCCAAGACCCCGACGGAGAAGATCGGTGATATTTTGCTAGGTGTCTTTGGGATGGTTGCCATGATATTCACTACTGTCCAGACTATTAAGGAAAGCTCACTCGCCTATGCTTTGCGGAATGATTCTGATTGTATCCACAGCTCATGGCTCAGCCTGAGCCTGCACCAGCCCCAGGAAGGTGCTGAGCCTTTGAGGCCAGGACGAACGAGATACGGATTTAGGACGGAAAAGCAAAGTTGCCGGTTGACACTTCTTGGGATCTCGTGCCATTCGAAAGTTCTCCCTTGTAATTAATAAGTGGTAGCTGTGTTGCCCTAGAGCCGTCCTTCTTCCCGATACTACCAACTGTAGTAGTACGTCGATTCTCCGCCAATGCAGGAGGGAACAACGAAGTGCACCACACAGTCGACAAGGAGTCCAAGAACAGTTCTCCAGAGTGGGCATTGGTGTACGCGTGCTGCGTGGTGCCGGGGGGTTTCCGATAGGCGTGTCTGCGAAATGAGCGTTCTTGTCGTGGGTAGATCGCCGTTGAACTTCTCGAGCATGCTTCGTGATGGCAGCGAGATTGCCAACTTGACCACTTTCCTGCATCTGCTCTGGATGTCGGATTCACTTGTGCTCAAGCTGGCAGTAGTACACGATCTCTGGCCCTCAGGTCCAGAAGTAGGAACCCGACTTGGTGATAAAGGGGCACGGTAACCAACGGGAATTGCGGCAATGCTAGAAACGTGTAGTCCTTGAAAGTCCCGCTCCTCACCGAAGCCACGATGGAAAACGTACATAAGGACTCATAGATGATTGACCGACACTTGCTTTCCCGTTGGAACCCATCCCCGTCCCTCCTGCCGGTCTCGAGCTTTGGGCGAGCCAAGTGTAACTATTCTGTATCATGTCTGTATCGACTAGCGATTCCTCCCTCAACCAATCTCGGGTTCGACGAAAGCCCGCTCCCAGCCTAGAGCTGGAGACGCGCTACCCAACACCAGACCCAGACGATCCTTTTGCACCCCTCTCTGTCCTCCGCAGCCGTACCGCCAGCACACTGAGCAGTGTCGGCGCTCCTCTCTCCTTTCGCGGTGAATCCACCTCCCATCTCCCCACCCTCCATTACACCGGCGGCAGATACCCACCAGACATATATCAGGCATATCTTGACCATGACACACTGCTGCCTACGACGTCCACTCCTTCGGGTTTCGTGACGGCATCATTCTCTAGAAGCACCTCCAACATCTTAGACCCACCAACCGCGAGTGGGTGTGGGCCGGAGGAATCCCTTCGGCACCCACCGGATTGTACCTCTGAGTGTTCACGCGCACGGCCCATCCCAATCCAGCGCCGACGCTCCCGCTCGGCTGTGTCGAGAAAAGAAGCGCGACTTGCAGTGCCAATCCTACCCAAAAACTCTCCTTATGGACATTCGAAACTGCAGTCGTATGTCCTCGCCAACGCACTGTCGTCAACTCCCGCGTTCACCGCGGAACCTCTGTCCATCTCGCCCACATCGTCCATCGGACAGAGCAGCGAGAGCGTGCATTCGTTCTTCTCGCGCGTCCACTCCGATGCTGCCTGCCCACCCCCGTCCTCCCCGCTCCGTATGACTTCCTTTTCAGCCGACGACCACGTGGGGACACCAAGTAAGGCTAAGAAGTTTACCCGGCTGCTGCCAAAGAAGATCGGGAGTCGCCTAAGTCTGACCCATCAGTCTACCGACAACTTGGCCCTGAGTCAAACAAATGCTTCTAACACGTCATTCTCCCATCTCTCCATCGAACGGTCATCTAAGCCCAAACACATCTCAGACGAGAACACGTTCCACTCTCGTCGCAAGTCGGCGACGCTCTTCCCGGCTGAGATTGTCACCCGTCTACACGCCATGGACGTCTCGAGCCCCGTTCGCGACTCGACCATTGGATACGTGTACGAGCCTCTCACAGATGCTGAACTCGGCCTTACGGGTAACCTTGGCAGTTCCTCACCGTCCCGATCCTCTCATGTATCATATTCTCCTCCACCCGCTGCTGTGGCACCTACCCACTTGCGGTCTCGGACGACCATCGACGGTCGTGGCTTTGGTTCCATTGTCAACTCTCCGCTGGCCACGCGACCATCTACGGCCCAGTCATTTTCCGCCTCGCCGTTCGACGAACATGCATTGCCGACTCCCAGGCAACTCGCTGATGCTGCTTCGTGTTTCGTTGTTGCTGAAAATGGCCTGCGTGTACCATTCGGCGAGCTCTTCCGAGATCGAAAGACGATTGTTCTTTTCATCAGACATTTCTTGTAAGTTTCCTTTCGTCGTGCGAATAATCCTAGCAGCTGATACAAATGTAGATGTCCGTTGTGTCAAGATTATATGTTCTCTTTGACAGATAACGTTGATCCGAGAATGCTCAAGGACGCCGACGTCAATTTGATCGTTATTGGAAATGGATCCTACAACATGATCAAATCTTACAGACGTGCGTGTCTCAACCACTGTGACGGCTCTGGTGGATCAACGATTGATGGCTCGTATAGAAATATTTCATACACCGTTCACGTTTTACTCTGACCCCACGTTGCGCCTCTACAAAGCCCTGGGCATGACCTTGCGTGTGATGGAACCCAAATCACAGCGTAAGCGAGGGGGCTATGTACGACATGGACCCGTGGGCGGCATTGCCATGGTCTTTAAGAACGCTCTCCGTGTCGGCATGCCCGTGTGGGAGAAAGCTGGTGACTTTACCCAACTGGGTGGCGAGTTCGTCCTTGGTCCGGGGTGAGATTTTTGTGAACTCGGTTCCGAACGAGTAGTGCTGACCGGATCACTTCTTCACAGGATGAACGCCACTTATGCTCATCGCATGCCTAACCCTCGTTCTCATGCTCCAATCATGCACGTTCTCGCTGCCGCAGGCATAGGTTTGCAATGCGAGAAGCTCGCGTCGACGGTTGACAGTATTACTCGGGCGTCCCCACCGGTGCTTGACGAGGAGCAGTGGATGGAGGAACGTCGCTTGAGCCTCGCGAGGATCCAGGAGCGAAAACTCGCGCGCAGATTAGGCATGACGTTCCCCAGCGCTGACGAGGCCGAGGAACACCTGGTGGTACTACCCAAAATCGAGCCTCCTGGCAAGCTGACTCGGTCGGACAGCATCGAGGAAGAGGAAGAGGATAAAGATAAAGATAAAAATAAAAATAAGGAGGAGGCACTGCGGGTGACGCCAGCGGCGGATCCAGTCGTCAAGACCGAAAGCATAACTTGTCAACCTATCCCCACGAACACGCGCACGTCAAGCTTGACTACAGAGGATGGAGAGACGGAGACTGCAACTGTTGGTTCTCGCACGTTGTCAGACTCGGGCTCGGATCGCACGAAAGCTGAAGAGGTTGAGCCTCATACTTTGCGGGATAAAGTATCCATGCTGGATCTCGAGGATCTGAGCGTACCGGAGGTTGTAAGCTTATGATACTTTAGAGGTCGATGAACCTTTGATCGTTGTTGTCTCCTAACTATGTGTATTTGGACGTGCACTAAGATCACGTCGAATGTCATCATACATGACTTCAGTTATGTAAAACTCCTGCGCGTGAGTTGTTACGTGGTCAAAAAAACCCTGCCAGTGGGAACTTGAAGGACAACTCCACCTGAAACTGCACCGAGAATGATACGCGAATCACATCACAGACCCTAACGGTTATATTTCGCACCAAAAAAGTCGAGCTGGAAACACACGCCGCTAATGCCCGGAGGATCCCGTTTCACGCTCGCATGAAATCGTTCGTTGGATTCCAGGGTGGTAAGTACAACCCCTTGCAGCGTAGGATCACCCAACCGTTTCCGGAGCGACGACTTTTGCTTTTGCGTTATAGATCGCCATCGATCCCCTCGATCGTCTCGGACGGGTCAAAGCTGATCTCCAAGTTTCACCTATTGTGCGTTTCACTCGTCCGGACTGAGTGGAGTGGCAGCTGTCAACTTGTATTGTCCCACATTGTGGGTGCCGAGCATTGTCTGACCAACGTACAATGCGGCGCATGGAGATTGCACAAAGGGTTGACGTACGTCAAGTCCATGGGGGAAATGTTTTGCCAATCCTGGGGGGAAGGTTGATTGCATGCTGCCACCCCAAAGATATGGAGTCACTGATCGTGCTCGCCGATCGGGCATAGTCTCGAGGGACTTTGTCAAGCGTATCGTAACCGCATCAGTGCTAGCCGATCTCGGACAAGAAGATTTCTCACATCCCTTTTGGTCTTGGACTTCGCCTAGAGTGAGTGACACCACATACGCAATGAACGAGCGTGCCAGCCTGCGTCACAGACTCATAGCCGCAAACGAGGTGAGTTGCCCTGGAGGAGTAAATACTACATCACTGCAACGTACTAGTGATGGGAGGCTGCGCTTGAGAATCACGCTCACGCGTTCCGCTTCCAACGACTCGGAGGTGGGCCGGCTTCTCGGACTTGTCGCAAAAGTTGGAAACGACGACCTGACGGTGTGACTCTCAGATCTCTGGTCCGACTCAGAGTCGTCTTCCGAGACCGCCGTCCGAGAAGGACGCGAGTGACGGCGTTTTCAAACAACATCGCAACATGCGTTTGGGGTACTTTGTACGATCGCCGTCTGGTTCTGTGGGGACGCTATGACCACGATAGATCGATGATCTAGGTTTGGATTGCGGCCTCCTTATGCGAGGCTCGGGGTCGAAACGCATGGCAGGGTCTGGTCTAGGGTTACTACCAACAAGGAGCGAAGTTCAACGTTGTTCAGGGTCAACAGGCTCCAACTCGACTCCTTGAACTGAAGAGTTTGAATTGTCAGGGATTGACATACTACATCGAACGTGTCGAACTGCGTGTAACGCGCAGTTCGGCAGATATAAGCTTTGCGAATCAACGTTCGAACCATACCAGTGGCTAATTACAGCTTCCGGGATTAGCAAAGACTCATTCTTCAAACACATCAACTAATTAGATACAGTGGCGTCGACCGGAATCACGTCCCTCTGACCTGCTTTGACTCTTCCCCTCGATCTTGCCCTCTGCCTCACTTCCTTCGCCACGGCGTTCTTGTACTCCTCCACCTTGAGGATCCCCACCACCTTTCTCGCAGCTTCCACATCGTTACACAAATAGAATGCCTTGATGAACATCTTGAACAACGGCCTCGCATGTTTCTCAAATGAAACAAAGGGCGGGAGCTTTGAATGGTCGGACAAACCCGAAAAATGCGTCCGTTGTGTGCCGAATGGTGGATGCAGGGGCGAGTAATCCGCAGCAGGATATCCACCCCTAACGAGCTGATCAAACAATTCGCGAAGCCGTGGGGAATCGAATGCTGACCGCCAGTTGATCAGAACTTTAATCAAGATGTTGGCCGTCACTCTGTCGGGTCGAAAATCGTGGTCCTTGACAAGGTTTTCCAACAGTGCGAGGACTTTGCGAACTCGTCTTCCATTACGTGGTATGGGTTGGCGAGACACCCCGTGCAGTAAGATGTTCCCCAAGGCAGTGCACCGCCTCGAGGAAGTCGTGGCTGCCGCGCAGGCAAAAATGTGTTTGGCTGCAAGAACACGTCCTGATTTCAGAAGCTCTTGAAGCGAAGGTTCAAGTGGAGGCCCTGCATAAGGACAGCGCCGCAGACGAGAGGATAGTCTAAGCAACCTCGGGTCACGGAGGGGGGTGATTTGTTTGAACACCCGGAATGCCTTGGTTTGGACTGCGATCCGATCTGCGAGAATACACAGGGATCGAGCAATCTTGGGATGTAAGGCCATGATATCATTGAGGAGTTTGTGAACGGCGACAAATTGTCTGCGCCGTATCAACACGTGGCAATACCGGTCAAAGAATTTTGGCTGAAAAAAATCGGGCCACCTTCTGAAGATAGAAAGCACCACAGTGAGCAGCCGACTGCCTCTGCCGTGCTGGGCCAAAACAACAAATAGCTCTTCAAGATGCCCTCGAAAGTGTTCGGGTGGAAGATGAGAATGATACAAAGCTGCGAGTTCATCAGCGATGGCACCAAAGACACTCGGGGGATGACGAGTGCGTGGGTTCTCCCGAAGACTACGTGCGATCGCGGAAACGAGAATCCCTCGGTTTTCCAGAGAAAATTGACCATCATTGAGAAAGGGTATGACTTGGCGGAGTACCCCACGTCGAGCGAAAGACATGGCAAGGGCATAAGTTGCTCTTGTATCAGGCTCCATCCCCTTTCCTTGCCCAGCAATGTAGAGCCTGTAGGCGAGAAAGACATCCATGGGTGCGAGGGCTTCCACTGCGGAAGTGAGGACCTGCCGCTGCTGGTGCAGATCTGGAGAGAAAGCTTCTAACGCCCTAAGCACCGCGTCTGGGAACAAGCCTTGAACACGCACTGCCGCTGCAATGTATTGAGCGGCAAGGAGTTTGTGTACCGATGTTCGGGGACCTTCCAAACTGTTCTCCGCATGGTAAAGACCTTGACAATCAGAGAACAAGGTCGCGTCTGCCAGAACGCTTGCTATCCTGAGAAAGGATGTGGCAACCGCACATGCAAGGTCTCGAGACACAAGGCACGATTTCATGATTGGCAGCCACATCTGGAATAAAGTACGTGTTGTTTCCGAGACTCCTTCTGTAGGGGTGGGTTGCATTGCGAGCGCCGAGGATGATTCTGCTGATATTTTTCCTACGGTGGCAAGACCAAAAATAACTTGCCAGCACGAAATCACTGGAGGCATCGCATGATCGTTCGTCCACTGGGTTCCATTTAAGTGCAGCATCTCAGAGGAATTGAAGGCGGAGAACAAGATAAGCGAGCTCCAACGCAAAGAATGAGCATAATGAGGGGAGAAAACGGAAAAAAGGCCGAATGGGTTCACAGATTTGTCGTTGGAAAGGTGGTCAGCGAAACCGAACAAAGTGGCAGAAAGGGCACGAGCTATTGTTGTCGCATCCAAAATGCAATTGTCCGAGGCAATGACTGGCAGGCTATTTTCAAGGACACGGTCAGGAGTTCCACCAGATCCTCGACAAGCACGACTCCAAAGCGCAGCAAGGATGACCTCTTGTGATCGGGTAGACAAAAGTCCTCCGTGGCGGACAACCAAGCGATGGAGCAGACATTGTAGCCGCGGGTGACACATACGGTGAGTCCGTAGAAGGAAAGAAAGATCGGAAGCAGCAAAATCGAGAAGACGGGGGTCTCGAATGGCTAGGAGCATCTCAAGGTAGTGGGCGTGTACCTCAGGGCGGCGGGAATGGCGACGAAGGATGTGATAGTGTGTACGCGCGCGCAGAACGGCACCGTAAGCATCACTCGAAAGAACTGTAGGATTTGTAGTGTTTGGTATGACCAGGGGGAGGTAACTTACGCTCTGAAGGTGGCCTAGCTCGGGTAATTGCAAGTTCAGCACGCATCAACCAAAACCGATCAGAATCTTGGAGTGGCATGTCCTTTTCTAACTTGTATTTCCCCACTTTCAAGACGAAAGCCCAGTGGGTCCTGCGCGTGGACATCCCCGAGAAACGAGACGCCAGAGGGACTCCATATACACCATGTATGTCAGGGTCGACGGATAACGATCCAAATAGACCTATTAGAAGGGAAAGCATCCTGGAGTCCAGCATCCAAAGTTGGTTCCTTGACTCTGCACGGTAGTAAAGCGAGCGAATAGTGGTTGGTGAATATATAAGAGGACGGTCTGATGTAACGTTTTCTGAAGATAGGCACCGCCTCAAGGTGTCGATAGCAGAATGGCTAGTCCAAAAGCGTGCGGCTCTGCAAGGTTCACGATCCTCTAGGCTGTTCGTTGATGACCTCAAGGGTGAGGGGGGTGTATCTCGAGGACCAGTAGGGTGGGATAGTTCAGACGACGAAGTGACGACCAGGGCATCCGGTTCCTCGACCAAATCTACTACTGGAGCCACCGCGTCAGTATGTGCGGGACTGAAGTGGAATCTTGAAAGTCGCAACATCTGAGGGCTGAAAAAGCGGGACAATCTGGGTGATGGTTAGTTCTAAAGACTACACACACGACATAACACCTACCCTGGACTGGTGTCGTGACCGCCAAGGGCTCGGACGGTCGACAGACACCATCGCAACATTCCATTTCATCAACGGGACCACGTCGCAAACGAAGCAATCACACTGGCCAGGAATAAAATAGGGTCACGTGTCAGGTACAACACCACCAAACAAAAACACAGCCATCGGTGCGGTCCGTCGGAGACTCAACCTTATTCAAGAACTTGCACGGCAATTCCCGGTGGTAATCGACTGTCAAACTTTAATCAAGGAGACAACACATTCCTGACCAGTCGCCTTGAAAAATCCGTTGGCACTGCTGGTATATGTTCCGTAGCTCCACAGAACGCTATTTACTTACTGATATCCACAGAGGTCAATTGGGAGGCACTAGTTATCCACTCAAAATCACCTGTATCGAACACGTGAGTCGTACGCACTCCAAACGTCGGCACTTTATCCTCAGTAGCGTGTCCAGTAATTACGAATAACGATGGGTGCTACTCGTGCACAAAAGCAGATCTACTTCGACAAGTTGAAGGACCTCATTGCCAACTATCGTGCGTGCCATGAGTCCTCTTAGCCAGGAATTTATCAATTCCAGCCATTCAGCTTCTATCTTTTTGGTCAATGTCGACAATGTCGGTTCCAACCAGATGCACCAGATCCGTACTGCCCTCCGTGGGAAGGGTGTCGTCTTGATGGGCAAGAACACAATGGTCCGCCGCGCTCTCCGTTCCATCCTCTCCGAGTACCCTCAGTTTGAGAGGCTCCTCCCTCACATCAAAGGAAACATCGGTTTCGTGTTTACTTCTTCCGAGCTCAAAGAAATCCGTGAAATTATTGTTGCCAACAAGGTTGCCGCTCCCGCCCGCGCCGGTGCCTTTGCCCCTAAGGACGTCTTTGTTCCCTCCGGTAACACTGGCATGGAGCCCGGAAAGACTTCTTTCTTCCAGGCTCTCGGTATCCCCACAAAGATTGCGCGTGGGACTATCGAAATCGTGTCAGATGTTCAGGTTGTCACTGCTGGTAGCCGTGTCGGACCATCTGAGGCTACCCTCTTGAACATGTTGAATATCTCCCCCTTCACTTACGGTATGACCGTAGTTCAGATTTTCGACTCTGGGAACGTCTTCTCTCCCTCGGTCCTTGACATCGACGAGAAGGAACTCATCGACCGTTTTTTGTCGGGAATCAAGTCAATTGCTGCCATTTCACTCGCGCTCCAGTACCCGACGATCGTTTCCGTTGTCCACTCCCTTGTCAACTCGTACAAGAACCTCATTGCTGTTTCCCTGGCTACCGAATACACCTTTGAGGGTTCTGAAAAGGTCAGTTGCACATTACCTGCCGACCATCTCTGATGTTCTCAACACACTATCACACTGAAAATGCTGAACTTCACGATGCACTACCCATTTTGTTGCTGACTTTTACTCGCCCGAATGAACTATCCTTTTTCTGACTCTCGTTGCCTAGGCTAAAGCATTCTTGGAAAACCCCGAGGCATTTGCTGCTGCCATTCCTGTTGCCACAGAGTCCGCTGCCCCAGCCGCTGAGGAGTCCAAAGCTGAAGAGAAAGAGGAAGAAAAGGATGAATCTGATGACGACATGGTAAGCCAACTCGGTATACGCACGGATATATCCCGACTGAGCGACTTGTTCAGGGCTTCGGTCTATTCGACTGATCACGACAACTATACCGTGTACCATCCCCGTTGTGCACTATATGTAATGCAGAAAAATGAAAGCATTGTGCATCTGGGATCCGTGCGACAGACGCCTAAGGGCATATGCCAAGAGGTTGGGGGGAGTGGCCTACTTTTCAATAGACCTTATGTCGGATGAATTCACTTGCTAAATGGGCCCGGGGTATTTCGGAGCAGACTGACTTATGATACGCACGTTGAACCGCCTCGGATTCGTACTCTTGCACGGCATTGGACTTCGGAATGTGCGGAGCGCCGACTGGTTGCTAGTGCTTGCCACGGTGCTACGGCGGCTCGGGCATCCCAGACTCTTCTTCACTTCCCGAGTTCCAGTGA
>JBBPRR010000206.1:0-33745 GCA_038093115.1 Hortiboletus flavorubellus
GCGATACGCGTCTTGGGATCTTCGGGAGCGCTTTAGGACCGCCATGGAGACCAGAGGGAAGGAAGTTCAGCACGCAGAGGAACTCGAGAAGAAGGCAAGAAAGGCACTGGATTACTTCCACAGCGTCGAACGAAAGACTGCAGTCGTCCGCGATGATGCTGGTTTGGCCACGGCATTATAAGCCGAATGTGAATAGGTCTTATAATAGGAATCCTGTGCAGGGAGATTCTGACCAGTATGTTCCCTTCTCGCTATAGTTTCTTTTTGTCGTCATGTTACCTTCACCTGGTGTTCCGCTGCGCCTGCGTGTTCCACTTTCCTTGATTTACTTATGCCTGTTCATCATTCTTACGATCCAGTCTCGTAAGTTGTTGGAGACGATGATGTAGCTGTCAATTTCGCACAGAACTAGACGATTTCGGACGATGTTGGAACGAGCTTGACTGCGCAGCACGTCGGACGGACAGTCGAATGCTGCGACTGCCATCGCATTCTCACGTCGGGAAGATTTGGGATACGCATGGTGTGATTGGTGCACTACGACGGCCCCAGCACTCAGCCGAATCTCCGTGTGTAGAGAGTACGAGGCCGAGGACTCTGCGGACCGTTTGGTTCGATCACATTATCGGGTTTCTTACTCACAACCGAACACAGTTATATATAGTACTCGGATTCCCCGGGTAGAGTCCAACGTACTGCATCTCCATCGGGAACGCAGCAATAATTGGTGATGCGGCCACCGCACGGCACAGTATTTATGGGCTGTCAACGACTGCAATGGGGGCCCATTCGGATCCATCCCTAGCATGGCTGCTCCACTGGTAACAAGCTGGCTTTATCCACTCGCGGTCGCTCTCGCTACTTTACCATCTATATCTGCGACTCAGTATTCGTTGGCAAAAGAATATTACGGGTCAAGTTTCTTTGATGCGTGGACGTTCTACAACAATTGTGCGTCCACTGGCATCCTCGCTTCTCTTGAATATGCCATCCGACGGTTTGTACAGATGACAACCTAACGAACGGGGATGCAATGTGACTATCTGAATGGGTTTTGATTCTGCCACGAATCGTACTGACATGCACAGCTTTGTTTCGGCGCAGACTGCATTTGCTGACAACCTTGCCTATGTTGACTCGACCACGTCCCATGCATTCATCAGAGTCGACAATTTCACGACTGTAAGCACATTGGTGCACGTTTCATGCATGTGCTCACCTACACTGCTGCTCGTAATTAGGTTCCATACAATGACAAACGAAACACCGTCCGAATTACCACTAATGACAGCTTTGCAACAGGTAGCTTATTTGTGACTGACATGTACCACGTGCCTTACGGCGTGAGTTTAACCAATCGCACATTATGACGATGATCTCATATTTCTTTACCTAGTGTTCAGTCTGGCCCTCTTGGTGGAGGCAAGTGATGTGCTTTGTTCCCAGAAATCGTGTATACATTTCCTTCTTCATAGCCAAGCAATCCAATGGCCTCAAGGAGGAGAGATCGATACATTTGAAGGTGTCAACCTGCAAACAAACAACCAAATGTCCCTACACACGGAAACCGTGCGTACCCTTTATCAGCGCTCGAAAGGTTCTTCACACTTTCTATCCTCAGGGATGTACGCAAGTCTCGCCCAACGAGACGTCGACTCTCGTTACCAGCACCAACTGTTCGTACGTTGCCAACGAAAATCAGGGTTGCATCGTCATGGATCCATCCTCGGCATCGTTTGGAGCTGGGTTTGCCAACGCGAGCGGGGGTGCGTTTGTAACTGAACTTGCGACAACTGGTATAAGGTACGCCAATCGACCTTGGACCGGGTACATTTCTCACCGTTGTCCCAGTGTATGGTTTTTCCCGGTCGGTGGCACACTCGCTTCGGGATGCAGATCATCTTGACCCTGATCATCCAGCGCTCCCAAATACCAAGCGCGTTGTCAAATAACGAGAGCACAATTGACACGAGCACCTTTGGTGTCCCAGTTGGCAACTGGCCTGCAGCAGGCTGCAACATCCAAGAATTCTTCCAACCCCAGCAACTCATTTTGGATATCACACTTTGTGGAGGTGCGTCCCTTTTCACTTGACTCTCCCAGGACGGGATTTGTGCTGACTCTTGAACAGATTTTGGTGAGTAATGGGAACGTATCTGATTTAGAAATTTATGCGATGACTGTCACAAAAGCTGGAAACGCTGCCATCTTCAACCAGACATGCACAGGCGTCTGCTACAATGACTACGTCATTGGTTCACCGTCTGGGTATGACAATGCTTACTTTGAGATCGGTTATGTCAGAGTCTTCAGCGCAGCAGGCACGACTACCGTTGTGTCGCCTTCTACCTCATCAAGCGGTAGTGGCCCAGGATCGACTTCGACGTCGTCCAGCTCAGCATCAAGACTCCGAATGATGGAGAAATATGTCTCGGTTGTGGCGCCCGTCTTCGTTGTCATCGGAGCGCTTGCCAGTGGCGTGGTGCTTCTGTAGAATGCGTTGCGCTCCGCTTCCTATATCATTACGTGAAAAGGACAAGTCGCCTGTAGATAGGACTAGATGTTAGTATCAAAAAAGAAGTTCTGTTTTCGTACACCAGGCACAGGTTGACGGTGGCACTTGGGGTCGTCTATGTTTCAATCGTCGTTGAAGTTGAACGAGTTTCACGCCAAACCTTCCGATCGTGTCACGACCATGAAGTTCTCACGGCCCAGGGCCTCTAGCCACCCAAGGAAGACGAAATTGGCCCTTTGCCAGCGTAGAATCGAGCAACGTGACATAAATGCGGTGATTCAATGAACTTGCACACGCACCGCGTGCCACCTGGGAACTTCGAAAAGGTGTGATGGGCTCAAAAATTCGCCGAGGTGCTTTCCTTGATCTTTGACCAACGACAGGATTGGTGCTCCAAAGGACTATATGGTCACAGCGGGTCCGCCAGCGTACCTTCGAAAACGTGGCTCGTACACACCGGTGTGATGGTTCTCTTTTGGATGGCGAGCATCATGCAAGCCAATCAGACCGAGCGCCATGGCGAAGAAGTATGGATGCTGAGATCATTGACTGGTCAATGATTGCATGTCACATGTGCGGTGCACGTTTGCCCCTCATTGACAAATGGAATTCGCCACTCCGATCTCCTTGCTCTTTTCTGACCGCCCTGACTGGACGTTACAAGAGAACGTCAACTGCCACGACGAATGTCATAACGGCGTTGTCAACTTGGGGTGGAAGGATTCTATTTCTGTTCACAGTCCCAGTTCTTTCGTCAGTGGCTGGCTTTTTACCCACCTACCGTAATCTCGGATTCCTCCCTCGTCTCTTATCTCCCCAAGTTCACACATGAGTTCGTCGACTGATCCAGCCTGTCTATTTAGCGTGGAGGGACAAGTCGCGGTGGTCACAGGAGGGGGAACAGGTATCGGTCCATAATTTCCGCGCCTTCAATGCTCTGATTACCACTGTTCGGTTCCAGGGATAGGACTCATGATCGCGACGTCATTAGAACACAACGGTGCTACGGTGTACATCATTGGTCGGCGTCTCGATGTCCTGCAGAAAGCCGCCCGGGAAAATAACGTTGGTCCCTTATCTTCACTTCCTTGCTAGCCCCTGAGTGACACCGTACAGAAATACGGGAAGATCATCCCTCTCCAAGGCGATATTACTTCTCGGGACTCTCTTCTGTCTATGGCGCAGACCGTCAAGTCTCGGCATGGATATATCGATCTTCTCGTAAATAATGCCGGGATAGCTCGCAATCTACTACCTTCTCACTTACCGTCCCCGCTCGACGACCCCAATTTCGGGAGAGAAGAAACGATACCCTCCATCAAATCGTTTCAAGATATCCTCTGGAATACGGGTGGGCCCGTTGGATTTGCGGAGACGTTTGAAACAAACGTGACCGCGGTTTACCTTACGACGGTAGCATTTCTCGAGTTACTCCACTTTGGGAATTTAAGACGGGGTGCGTTCCCCCCTAAACTGATCACGAAGCCGAACAACTCGTTGAACGGCGGCACCGGCGAGGGCGGGCCTTATCGCTCGTCGGCGTCCACTGGGCCCGCTACGCCATATTACTCATTACCAGCTTCGCCTTCTGGTACGAGTCTACCCCTCCCCATGGATGCGTCTGCAACCTCATCAGGAGTTTCGGTGAAAGGCTTGCTACCACCTACGTCTCAAGTGATCACCGTGTCATCGTCTGGCTCTTTCAGGGTGGACGCGAGCGTCCTCTCCATTTCCTACACCCTGGCAAAACACGCCTGCACACACCTCGGCAAGCTGCTCGCAAACCTTCTCGCCGATTGGAACATTCGAAGTAACGTCCTATGCGTACGTGTATCCCCCACTTTCGCGTTTTTCTACACGGCACTTACCCTCGGACACAGCCAGGCGTCTGGCCCAGCGGTACGCACGCGAGATTTGGCGCCGTTTTCGAGCATGGCCTGACGGGATCCCTTTACAGAGATGACCAATCTAGCGCATCTGACGCCAGCGCTCCTCGCACGCGCCGTTCCCCTCGGCCGTTCGGGGACGTTGGCCGAAATGGCAGGTCCGATCTTGTTCCTCGCTGGACGCGCTGGGGCATACGTCAATGGCGCTGTCTGGTTAGTCGACGGTGGGAGAGTGGGCCAGGTAGCTAGTTCGTATTAAAACACGTGCCGGCACCCAGTTTGAACTTGCTGCCTCATCTAATCCAAATTTCATGTACAGATAACGTCGACTTTTTTTCTTTTTTTCGGGTCGTATAGGATCGATGCTTATTCAGAGTGTACTAATAGTGACGGACTTGTCATGCCGATGGGCCTGCTCGTTCCGGTGCCTCGGAGTAATGGGCCGTACGCATGCTGCTGCTTTGTCGGGTACATAATCGGACCGTCAACTACGAACGCATTTCATGAGGCAAGGCGACGGTTCGATAGCCTCGGAGATTGCGGGTGGTACGCACGCCATGCTTGGTTAGGCCATCAAACCCCTTTCATCAATCTACACTATGACGGTTCTATTGCCTGTCCGATCCGGTGGATCTTGAATTCATTGTCAAAAATACGTGGGTACAAGACGGCGAGGGGCGTCAATGCGCTCGAGGTTGTACGTACACGTGTTTGCAGTATGAGAAGGGTATAGTTTATCATTTACCCCTTCATCGTCCTGAAATTGCCAACAACATTTACTCACGCTGCAAAGGCGTTCGCATGCTCAAAAGTGTCCTTTGGGTGCACAAAGGTCGCATCTAGGGGTTACCTTACGTAGTCCCCTACAGTGACGACTTCGTATTTCGCTGGATTACGCAATAGGCTCGAGACTACAGCAAGAGTGATAAATGGAGCCCCACTTCTAGCTTCACGTCACAATCAGCCCCAAAGAATGCGGGTATCGGGCAGCTTTCTTGCCCAGAGGCGTCGATGGCCCGATGCGGGGTCGACTCGAACACGTCATCTAGAGGGACGTCGGAACGTGATGGATGCTTGGATGAGTTGACTGACTGGTGAAGCGGGCCAATTGGAGAGCGTCGTTCATTGCAAGTCATGACGCAAAGCATGCATGTCCATGCTTGACGACAAGACACCCGGGTGTAGGAACGGCATCAACCCACTCTCCGCTGGCGTTCATCACTTGCAAGGCTGGAACACTGTCTTGACAGAGAATGGTAAAACACTGATTTATTATGGATCAGAATAATGTTGTGTTCGAGATGGTTAGTGTGCATCACCTCATAGCTAGAGGCAGGGTCAGCGACACGAGGATGGTTGGACGAACTCGGTATGGGTGCCAATACCTCCGACTCCGACTGGAAGACTCGTGGGGGGGGTAGTGCATGGTTACCCCTGAACTGGTCACCCAATAAAAGGCGTGGACATCGTTGGCAAGGCGATCCAAACATGCCTTGTCGTCAAAGAAATTCGGTGGGGGTCTAGGAATAGAGGTTGCCCTGATTTCACGGCGGGCGGGTGGGCCCTGACGTTGGACCACTGGGATTATTTCCTGATTCGCATCCGGTGTCAAGCCCTCGTGCAACCCGTTTGTTATTTGTGAGCAGAACCTCTGAAATGGGGGATACATGAATGTCGAACTTGATCAACCTTGGACACGCTGCGAGCAAGGGAGGCGGGTGGGCTGAATTGAAACTCCGCTGCATCAGCTGTCTTATTGTTTCTGTCGTCGAGGAGTGTCTCTGCTGCTAGACCGGCAGGCTCCGCTGGTCTCGTCTAGACATTAGCGCTACTCAACGCACGACACGCCCGACGTCAGCACACCCGGCTCTTGTTCATATTCCACCACACCGTTTCCACGTTTCTTCCAGGACCAGGAACAGCCTATCCCTCGTATTCATCCACATCACTCACCGCTAGCGGATCTTTCCCTTGTGTCCTCATTTTCAACAAATCTTCGTCACGCATATAATGGCAACCCTTCGTCCTCCTTCCAGTCCTTCCCCGTCCCCTCTCCACCCAGAAAACGGCCGCTCTTCAGCCGCTGCACGCTCCTCCATGGGCCCTCGTCAGCTTGGTCCTGTATCCCCCCGCCCACCCGGTGGCGGGGGTGGCGCCCGTCCTACCAGCGAGTTGCTCGGCAGCGCCACCATGTTCCAAACGCCAGAGTCAGAAGCCATCGACCAGTGGTTCGAGAATCTCCAAAATTACGAGGAAACCCTTGAAGACATGGCGGCCGCTTCCTTGGACGTCAACTTTAAAGAAGAATTGAGTGCAATCGAACAATGTCCGTTCTTTTTTTTTTTCGCTGCCCACCGCCGCTCATGCTTCGCAGGGTTCAAGGTCCTCTCTGAGGCGGAGCGAACTGCTGCTCTCTACAGCCTTTTGCAGCAGTCTACACAGGTTCAAATCAGGTTTTTCATAACCGTTCTCCAGCAGATGGCCCGATCAGATCCAATGACCGCACTACTCAGCCCAGCGGTCGGAGGTAAGCCGTTCCTAATATTGTATGAAATCTTAACGAAATCGCCATGCAGGCTCGATGCAGAGTCAGATGGAAGCCAAGCTTGCTCAGATGACTATCAAGTCACCATCATTGAAGTCCCCTATGCCATCTTCCCCTCGTGTGTTCAGCGGCAGTCAGAACCGACAGTCTCTCGTGCTGGACAGTTCCTCTGCTTTCCTTTCCCCCGACTCCGCTGTCCTAGGTTCCAACAACGATGCCGCCGCAACTCTTGCCCACCAAAGGGCAAAACTCAAAGCGAACAATTCTGCACATCGTATCTCCGCTCCCATCTTGGCTGGTAGTGGTGAAACTCGCACCACATGGGGTTCCGCTCTGAGCCAAGTCGCCGAGCAGAATCCCAATTCTCCCGCACAGGATATCATGGTCCCAAGCAACAGCGTCTCGAGGCCGAAGAGCACAGAGTTTAGTGGCTCTCTCGGTACCCCTCGCATGGAAGCGCTGTCTCCGATGGTTGGCGACAGCTGGGCGAGCAACGTGAACACACCGCTGATTCCCATGTTCAGCAAAGACGCACAAAGCACTCAGCATCTGGATGCGGCTGCTGCCAAGCTGAACGATTGGAACGGACCCGGTCCCCGAGTTCCTCTCATGGCTGATCCAAAATCATTCCGCCGTCCCTCCAAGGGAAGTGTGAATGCCAATGGGACCGCCTCGGATGTTGCAGGCCAGAACAGTAGCATCTACGACAATGATGGCAATCTCGTTTCTTCTCAGCAATCTGCATTGCGCAAGAATACTGCGCCGGCACCCGCCGGCAACAATACACAGTTTGGTAGTGCCCAACAGGGGCAATGGAATGGTGCCAGAAGTCCTGCGTTACCTACCTCCAACAGGTTTGGCGAGGAACCCAATCCATCTTTGAATGGGCTAGGTATGGGTGGGTTCAACATGGGAGGACTGGGGAGCCCTGGACTAGGCATGGGAATGCCCTCTGCAGGGTTGTTGGCGGGAATGAACCCTCTGCAGATGAACATGTTGAATTTACAGGCACAGATAAACGCTATGGGAATGACACCCGAGGCACAGATGCTGGCGGCCCAGATGGCTGCAGGATTCACGTCACCGGGCTGGATGGGCCTACAGCAGGCTGCGATGCAAGGCAACAGTAGCAACAATAGCACCAGGGGCCGCGGAGGTGGTCGGTCACCTGGGATTCCGAAGACAGGCTCTTCAGGTGGAAATGGCAACGGCGGAGGCGGAAGTGGAGCCAAGAAGGACGAAGAAGAGGTTGACCCCGCGCTGTTGAACGATATCCCGGCCTGGCTCAGGAGCCTGAGGCTGCACAAGTATACACCGAACTTTGAGAAGATGAGGTGGCAGGACATGGTGGTCTTGGACGATGCAGGATTGGAGGCCCATGGCGTGGCAGCGCTGGGAGCACGGCGCAAGATGCTCAAGACGTTTGAGGCAGTTCGGAAGAGGATGGGAATCGAGACGCCTCCAGGGTACAATTCTGGGGAAGGGACAAGGGAGGGGTGAGTGAATGCGAACATTGTCGAATAGTGTTTTTGGTCTTTTCATGTTCCGAGTGCTGTCTATGTTCTGTAAATGCAATGATCCGGGGCCACATACTGTCGTGTCCCCTGACACCCCGGCGATGGGCGAATCTATGGATATATAAAGGCAACATGGTCTGTACGACGGACCTGCTCGTCCGATACTGAACGTCTTGCAGTGAGTACCCCATCCCCCCCACCGACACACCATGCCCCTGGACCGCGGTCCATCGCCTCTCCGCCCACCCATTCGTGGTACGACCCCCTCCCACAGGCGTTTCGGAAACCTCTCGCCCGTCGACAGCGACGTCCATCCTGTCATCCACGCTGGCAGAGTCGCCGTCATCACCGGGGCCGCGAGCGGCATCGGAAAGGCTACTGCTATCGAACTCGCGAGGTGCGCAGCTACCACTCTCCTCCCCTCGCGTGAGTAACGACAAGGCGTGCTGTACCCGCCTTATCGCCTCGACCTCTTGCACGGCGCTTAGGGTGGGCTTGAAGATCGCCCTCGCTGATATCTTGGAGGACGTGCTCGCCCAGACCGCCGAGGAGGTGGCGGCCATCGTGGGCGATGCAAACGTCCTTGTCATTCCCACCGACGTCTCCAAGATCGATGACGTACAACGTCTGCGTGATAAGGTGTATGAAGCATGGGGGGAGGTGAGTCCTTTCCGCTACTAGGCGATAAGATCGTTCCCCACAGTAATTTCCAATCAGGTCGCCGTTCTGTTGAATAATGCCGCCATCAGTCCAGATAGTAAATCCTGGGAGTTGCTTGACAACTGGCGAAGCACCTTCGAGGTCAACCTTTTCGGGTACTTTCTCCCTCTCTCCTTTGAAACGAGGTTTTTCATTTCTCGTTTCAGAGTCATCAACGTGCAACAAACCTTTGTGCCTGTATGTCTTCCCACCCTGTTTCTGATAGTCTAATCACCGTTGTTTCCAGTCGATGTTGTACCAAGAGAACCAGGCTATGGTTATTAATACCGGTTCCAAGCAAGGAATCACCAATCCTCCGTGGGTCACCCCCGTTTCAGGTTTAAATAGGCGACTGAATGTGTTTTGGACGCAACAGCGGTAATCCAGCCTACAATGCCACAAAAGCGGCGGTTAAGAGTTTGACCGAAGGATTGGCGTATGAATTACGTGAACGGCCTGCGTGCAATGTCACTGCGCACTTGTTCATGTGAGTTCCGCCCGGTCAGTTCCCGCGACGACCGGAAATAACGATATGTGCACAGTCCTGGATGGACCTTCACAGGATTAGCAGCACGGTCCGGAGGTGTGAAACCAGCCGGCGCATGGAGCGCGGAAGAGACGGCTCTTTACATGCTGGATCACGTTCGCTTGGGCGAGTTCTACATTCTGTGCCCTGATAACGAAGTGCGAAGAGCGGTTGACCAACTGCGCATCATGTGGGGCGCAGGTGACGTGGCGGAGGGGAGGCCAGCACTTAGCCGATGGCACAAAGATTGGAAATCGTTGTTTGACGAGTACATTCGGGATGGGTTGGCCGACATGCAGTGAGGATGAGGTAAACCCAAATGTAAGATGCTGTAGTTACGAACAAGTCTAGACTCTGCACTGCATTCTGGGGTGAGGATCGGGGCCGACAACTCTCCGCTACCAATGACAGGAGTCCCTGCCCAACCAGCATCCAATGAACCCGCTGCCAAGTAATGCATTCAATAATTTCAATTGGATCGTTTGAGGTCGCGTCAGACTTGAAGAATTGAGTGGACTATCTGGCACACCGGATCTGCACGGGTTGCGTTGCAATAACAAACTTTGCACACGAACACTCATGATACTCGAAAGAAGCACGGCGTGGGGCCGAAGCCTCCACTTTCTTGGGCATCGGACGTCAGAGGGACTTCGGACACTCCACGGCACAAATTTAAAGAATTAGTGCATATCCATGGTAACAATTATTAGTCTAGTCCGAAGAACCTAGATAGGCTAACATATAGGCCAATATTATTATTGTACATACGTTGGCGCAATTTTCATCTTCCGAGAAAGCGTCGATTACGGGCCTGGCGTCGATATAGTTGCCTTGAAGTTCGGGCTTGTCGGATTTTTCCAATGCCTCCAATGCAACACGTTCAACACCGAGATGGAGGGTCAAGTTACGTATCTGATTATCGGGCCGGTTGAACCTACAAAGCACCGACTTCCGTCACAGGTTAATACTCACGTATAGACAGCAGTGGGTTTACTGTCGCCTGATCCACGGATTCTCGCCTATCCATGAGTGCTTATCGCCAATGTACTCCAACAACTCACGGGATGCCCTTGCAAGCTTGCAAGAAAAACAACTTGTTCAGCGGAGGGAGCCTGGAGTGTGTCGAGGGGTGTCGAAGAGGGCGTGGGCGAGAACGGCGACAAAGAATGTAACCATAAGGGCCTGAGGGGTCACCGGATAAGATGCGAGACCGAGCAAACGTGCAGGTTAGGCTGAGGGTGCGATGGCGCACGTTCGATCGACATCGGGAGTCGAAGAAAATGGTCAGTACATCTCGTCGGACGAAGACGACGTACGTGGGTCATCCCCAGGGCCTCTTCCACCAGTCAATTCGCTATCTAGAAGCGTCAGTACGAGGAGATACGCTCACCGAGGTGATAACGAGCTCGCAACGCTATTGGCACTAGCCAAGGAATTGTGGCGTGGTCCGGAGTGGGGTGTCCGAAGTCCCTCCGGCGCGCGTGTTTCGAGCACGGCTTTCCGTACGGGTTAACCCGTGCCAGGAGAGAAAGTAACGACCTGTATTTCACTTCCGCTGTGCTGGTTAAGATCCGGAGTACGTACAAGCTGCTTAGTACACGGAGGATGCAGGGTGGGCTCATCTCGCGGACACACTCGGGCCCCCCCAGGGTATAAATATTTGAATTTTCCCCGCACTCGCTTTATCTTCCTTCCCCATTCTTCTCCATGTCTACTACTCCTCCACAACACAGGCAGCCCCTCCACCCCAATGATGGGCCCTATGGATCCAATGGATCCGCCAAGGCCAGCAGCGAGGTATCTTTGCATCGCTTGAAAAACCTTCCCGGATACACGACCCCAGTATTCAAAGGCAAGCAAGAACAGCGCGCAAAAGTGCAAGCCGACGTCGCCGCCAAGGTCGGTTGTGTTCCCGTGGCTGATGACCCAGATCAGCTCTCTGAGTTTCATCACACTAGGGTTTCGTCCCGCACGAATTGGTCGCTAACGAGGTCAACTGGTTCTACTCGCAACTCGGCATCGACGACACGTATTTCCAGAATGAATCAATCTCTGTGATATCCGATCACATCATGGCGCTCTTTGGTGCTAAAGTGCTCGCGTTCACCAAGCACGACCCGTCCAAGCTTGTCATCGATCTCGAGCGAATCGACGAGAAAGGAAACGGCGCTACCTTTATACACACGAGTCGTCCTGGGTTGACATCCACCGAGGGTCCTGGCGCTACTTGTGAAACCAGGTATTGTTCAGCGCGTCATATGTTCCTTTGTGCTGACGGTAATTGACAGAATCGATGCCTTGTTCCTCGACAACCCGACACCGGCCAACTGTTACCGTCTGGAAACGTACCGTTCTACAGGTTCCATTTCCGCGACCGCATCGCAGCAACTCCGTTGTTACTTTGTCACCAAGTGTCATTTCCCTGCTCGACCTCCACCGTCATCTCGCACTGATGGACATACCGACATCCGCACTGTCTCTGATCCGGTCTTCCTCGAAAAGGCCAGCGAAAATACTCTCGAGATTTACCAGAAGATAATGTGGCAGGTCGAAAGCCGCTATGGCCCTGTCATGGAAGTCTTCGAGGTCGAGGGTACTCGCGAGAGGCGTCTCGTCATCGGCTACAAGATGGGCGGAACTTCTCGCTTCTTTAGGCATGCTGTCATTCTCAATACTGCGTTCGCTCCTCACTGATCCTCTTGCAGTGCTCTTTCCAATCTTTACCATTACTATCAGCTCTACTCGGCTCGTAAGTATGTCGAACAGTTTTCTAACGGGATCACGATTATATCCCTGTATCTCAATCCTATGCCAAATTCCACTGCTGCTCCGATCGAGAGTTCGATCTTCCAAGTGATGAAGGAGGCCTCGCTGCTCTACTGCCTTCCCGACAACCCGTTCTTTATCAATCCCGAGAATTCGAACCACGCTGTTCAGGAAGCTACCTACGCTTGTGGGTATCTCACCAAGCCGTCTCGGTACCAGTCTGACCACTTCTATCATCAGACTGTGGTTGGGTCTTTGCACAGCACTTTTGCAATCGCCTCGGGCCTGCATATCTCCATTTGAGGAACATCCTGGATGAGTCGAACCCTCTTCATGCCGAGGTCCTCGACGATATCAAGAGGCGTTTCAGAGAGGAGACCTTTACGCGGGAGAGCATTGCCCAGGTCATCCATGCCCATTCGGAA
This sequence comes from Hortiboletus flavorubellus, assembly GCA_038093115.1. Taxonomy (NCBI): domain Eukaryota; kingdom Fungi; phylum Basidiomycota; class Agaricomycetes; order Boletales; family Boletaceae; genus Hortiboletus; species Hortiboletus flavorubellus. The sequence continues at coordinate 12,880 of JBBPRR010000206.1, forward strand.
CTGGTGGGTGACCCTCTAACTAATCGCGAGAACCGCTCTAAACGTATTGTAGATACACCTCCTCTACGTAAACTTTGCCATGGTCCATTACCCGGTTGTCGATGATTCGCTCAAGTATGTCTGACCAAAGTCCCTAAGTGGTTATCTGACCGGGTATATTAGGCCTACCCTGTCATACCAGCGTTTACAGACTAGTCAGCCCCTCACAGACGAGGAGTTGTACGACAAGATCAGGCGCTCAGTTCCCAGCAAACAAGATTTGCAAGTTCTTGAGAGTTTCTTGATTTTCAACAAGTAGGTTTACTACTTGTTTTGGATTAGAGCCTTGCTTATGCTTGCCAGGCATGTTCTCAAGACCAACTTTTATCAACCAACCAAGGTTGCTCTTTCATTCCGTCTTGCACCAGATTTCCTACCCGAAGTAGAATACCCAAAGAAACCGTTTGGCATGTTCTTCGTCATTGGAAATGAATTTCGTGGTTTCCACATCCGCTTCAGAGATGTCGCTCGCGGCGGTATCCGTATCGTTATGTCTAGAAACAACGAGTGAGTTGGACGAGTTGAAATCTCGTAACATTCCCTGATCTTTTCCGTAGGAACTATTCCATCAACCAGAGGATGTTGTTTGACGAAAACTATGGTCTGGCGTCCACACAGTCATTGAAGAATAAAGATATCCCTGAAGGAGGTGCCAAAGGGACTATCCTGCCTTCGTATGTAGATTGCCTTCGTTCACGTGACAGAAGTGTTAAGCATCATTACTTTCTAGTATCGGTGCCAGCCCGAGGCTTTGTTTCGAGAAATATGTAGATGTAAGTCACACAAAATCATCGTGGCTCGTTCTAACGGATCCATGCAGGCGATCATAGATTTGTTGATACCTGGACAGACTCCCGGAATCAAGGAGCGTCTGATCGACCTTTACGCCCAACCTGAACTGCTCTTCTTTGGACCTGACGGTTCGTTTGTTTCCTCGTCTGTGTGCCATGTTGACGAGTCTTGTTTCAGAGGGTACCGCGGACATGATGGACTGGGCAGCATGTAAGCACTCGGTTCACGAATCTTGTCCAACAACCTTAACCTTCCCGTCAGTGCACGCCCGTGATCGCGGTGCAGAAAAGTGGTGGAAGTCGTTTACCACTGGCAAGAGCGCGGCGCGCCTTGGTGGTGTGCCTCACGATACGTACGGAATGACCTCGTTGTCGATCCGACAGTACGTATTGGGCCTCTACAAGCAGCTTGGTCTCAGAGAGAAGGACGTGACCAAGGTCCAGACTGGCGGCCCCGGTGAGTAAATTCCCCTGGTTTTTGGGCGTGCTCCGACCAACGTTTGATTTCCAGATGGTGATCTTGGCTCGAGTACGTATACAGGTTCCCTTCCTGATCGTCCCCTCACGACAAAACATAGACGAAATCTTGCTCAGTTCGGACAAGACTGTTGCGGTCATCGATGGCAGTGGCGTTCTTGCAGATCCCGCTGGTATCAACCGTGAAGAGCTTGTACGCCTTGCGAAGTTGAGGGTACCGGTTGCCAACTTCAACAAGTCCAAGTTGAGTAAGGATGGGTACCTTGTCAAGGTCGAGGAACACGATGTCAAGCTACCATGTGTGTGGCTACTTGGACTTTTATCCTGAGATCCGCTGATGCGATTAATAACAGCCGGTGAAGTCATTCTCGATGGCACGGATTTCAGAAATGGGGCACATTTCAGGTTCAAGGCGGACTTGTTTGTCCCTTGTGGTGGGCGTCCTGAGGCCGTCAACATATCCAACGTTGCTGCGTTGTGCGATACAGAGGGTAAATCCCACTTCAAGTACATTGTGGAGGGTGCGAACCTGTTCTTGACACAACAAGCACGGCTGTATTTGGAGAAACGCAAGGTCATTCTGTTCAAGGATTCCAGTGCGAACAAGGGTGCGTCTTGTTTCCTCGTGTTCGACTATCCTCTGATTCCGTTTCAGGTGGTGTGACTAGCTCGTCTCTAGAAGTTCTTGCCGGTCTTGCTCTGTCAACCGAGGAATATGTCGATCACATGATCTTCAAGGATGGAAAGCCCTCGGAATTCTATCAGAGCTATGTCAAGGATATCCAAGCCAAGATCACGGAGAACGCCGCTGCTGAATTCCAGTGCATCTGGCGTGAGCATGCCCGTCTTCAAGGAGCAAAGCCGCGGACCCAGATTTCTGACGAGCTCTCGAGCTCGCTCAACAATCTCCAAGCTGAGCTTGAGAGCTCGGACCTGTTCGATGATCTGTCAAGTAGGAAAGGCGTCATCAGTAAAGCCATTCCGAAAACGTTGGTTGACCGGGTTGGGCTGGATACCCTGCTCCAGAGGCTTCCGGAGCCTTATCAACGCGCTCTGTTCTCTAGCTGGGTCGCCTCGCACTTTGTACGTTTTTCACGATTTTGTTGGTGCACTCGCGATTGAGCCGTTCTTTTTGCAGATATACAAATACGGCGTTACTGGTTCGAGCGTGGACTTTTTCCACTTTGCCCGTGATCTCTCTAATTAGATTAGGACATCGGACTGGGTGTTTACCCCGCATATGTAGATAGAACTTGGCATCGGTCAAAAGTATTTGAGAATCAGCCTCTTACGAATAATCCTGCGCATGTTTCACCGAGCTTGCGACCGAACGATATGATATTATTTACTTTAACATTACAGACCCTCATCGTACAGTTTACGAGTCAGCGCGACGTAGAGCCGTTCCAAGTCAAACGTGGTCGCTGGATGCTTCTGAGCCGACTTCTTGGGGGAAAGCTCTTTCGGAGCGTTTCCTGACGTGGGAACATGATCCACGATCCAGTCAAACACGGCGGAGAGTTTGTCCGTCGATGCCTTGACAACGGGATCGTTGCGACTGTCTCGTGCGGTCCGTTCTGTTTCTCCGGTGTCCGACGAAACAGCACCGGTTGCCTGAGCAAGCTCAAGGCTCTCCGAGGTGCCCTTTTCATGTTTCCTCCATGCGCCGATGAATCTGGACCAGTCCCCCAACGCCCAACGCTCTCCAGCGACGCGATTCGTGGTGCTGCCTATTCCCGATGGCAAGTCCACGTTCATCTCCATCCCTAGCGCGCCTCTCATTTCCCAGTGATCGCAGCCACTCAAGATACCCAGAAACTCACCCCATCGCGCGCTTTGGACGGTCACCAGCCCGTCGTTTCCCCACTCGTCTTCTCGTTCCCACGGCGGGGTGGACGAGGTATCGGAAGTCCTTCCGGCCGCTGATTTCAGTCGTTCCCTCGCATTCCTCTCGGCGTCGTCAAGGACCATTTTCGGAAGCCAGAGTGGATGCCAGATGTTCATTTCGTCGATGCGGGACGCCACACTAAAGTACTTGACGCGAGGATCGTCTGGCGTCGTTGGGTTGAACACGTCGTTCAGGTAAGAAGTCGTCAGGTTTGCGTACGCGGGTGAGTCGATGAGCGACAGGAGGAGAGTGGTGAACGAGGAAGGGAGGGTAGATAGCGACAGACGGAACGCTGTTTCGCGTCTCTCGGACGCGCTGTTTGAGTTTGTGGGTGATATCGGTTCCGACTCTGGTTGGGTTTGTCGCTCGGGGTCGTTGGTGCGTTGATGTGTAGGTTCGGGTTGCTGGCGTCCGAGACCGATATGTTGCTGGTCGTGTTGATCTCGTCTTTGTCCTTTCTATCATTTATGAATGAATTAAACTTACCGCACACCAATCCATGAAAGGACTCCCGCGGTGGGGCGTGCCTATGGTTGTCAACGATAGGGGGACGTACTCGGTTGGCCGAGTGTGGGTGATCAAATGTCGACAATCGAGTCCACCCATGGAATGGGCCATGAGATTGATACCTCTGCCACGTGCTCTTTGTTGGAGGATACGGTCGAGATTCTCCGCTCTCGATGCGATGGAACCAGTTCTTTGGAGAGATCTGACGTGTCAGTGACGGCGACGGAATGAGTCGCGTGGGCCCTACCCAGGTACACCTGTGACGATGACTTCGGCACCGAGTTTGTGCTTGAGTATTGATAATACCGAGGACCAATAATGTAGACGTAGGCCGGGGAATGCGGCGGGGCCCCTCACGTCAAATCCGTACAATCCTGGGACGATGTCAAGCAAGGGAACGGGAAGAACGGGGTGCATACCATGGCAAAGGACGACAGGATAGCGCGGTGCTCTGGCGGGGTCAAAGAGGGTAGGGTTGTTCATTAAGCGATGAATAGTATCTTGAGATTCTGGGTTGCGCTGAAGGAGCGGGGGTGTCTGCTGGAGAGACGGGGTGGGGTCTGGTGCGAGTCGAGTCTCGGCGTGTTCGCAACCTGCGACGAGGTCCAGAGTGTCTGACGGGTAGGCAGACAGGAGCCAGGACCAGATCGAGGATGGCGGTGAGCGTATGGATGAGAAGCACTGATTTGTGAGAGACAGTGTTGATATGGCGTTGACGATGCGGCGGAGGAGGTGGACGAGCTTGTTCATCTCTTTGAGCAGGGCAATTCGATGATCTCCACAGCTCACCTCACGCTACACATCGCTTACATAAACCATGCCTTTGCATCCACCACCGTGACGCTGACGACCAGAGTTATCCACCAAACGACCCGCAATGTTTCATTCCAGCAGCTACGATCGGCGGCTGACCGACAATGAACTGCATAAATATCCCCCCGAGGTGGGCTGACATCCCTCCAGGTCCGTCGCTTTCCCCACCATGAAGTCCTTCTTTCTCTGCATCGCAGTCGTCGTTCTTTACATCTGCCGCGTCCTAGCCGGTCAAACTTACTCGAAATCACTAGACATCACTGGCGCTGCCTTCTACGACGAATTCCGTTTCGACAATTCCGCGGACCCAACCCATGGTCGAGTGTATGCTTCTCCTTGTCCCATCTCTTCCTCTGTTCTGACTGCTGATCTCTGCTTCTCTTTCCTCAGTGAATACGTCGATCAGCAGACCGCGCAGCAGTACAACCTTACCTATGTCGCCGGTGACTCTTTCGTCGTGCGCGCCGACTACACAACGTATCTCTCGCCGTCCGATCCTGGCAGAAAATCAGTTCGCATCGTCTCCTACAAACAGTTTTCGACTTTTGTCGCGATGTTTGTTTGCAGTGCTTTTCATGAGACTCTCCGTATTCACATCTCTCTAGCTTCGACATACGTCACATGCCAGAAGGATGCGGGTGAGCCGCTAAACCATACCTGTCCTCGTTTCATGTCTGCTAGACTGCATCTAGAACATGGCCAGCCGTATGGACTGTGAGTCTCTCACCATTCCAGCGATCGTTACAAAACCAACTCCATTCGCAGGTGGGAGGTGACTGGCCCAATCAGGTAGGAGATATTTGGATCCCTTGTTCCCGGAACAGGCTGTCATGCACCACAGGGCGAGATCGATATCCTCGAAGGGGTGAACAATATGACGCCAAACACTGCCACCCTGCATACCGGATCCAGTAGGGTGTTCAATTTGCACTCTCTTTTATCATTTAACCCTCCCGTCAGACTGTCGCATGTCGTCATACCGTGATATGACTGGGTTCGTGCCAATAGTGCTTACCTCTTTCCTGTTCTTTACCATCTCCTAGTCGGTCCATCGGTCAGAATTGTGCAGCATACGAGACAGGAAATGCAGGTTGCGGTGTCCAACTTTCCGACCCGGCCAGCTTTGGGGTTCCATTCAACGACAACCAAGGCGGATGGTACGACTAGATTTTCCCTGCGGTCAGGGTGCTGACTCCCACCGTAGGTATGCTATGGAGCGCACCGACAAGGATATTAAAGTGTGGTTTTGGCCTCGAAGTGCCGAATATGTTCCTGGTCAGGTCGAATTCTCGGCGTCCAATGGCGTTATTGAACCAGATGCTTGGGTACGCGCTTCTGGAAACGGATACTCCCTACTATGTTGAGATTCCTGATGGCATTCATGCAGGGTACACCTGCTGCTGCTTGGTCGAGTGAGATGTGTGACTTTTCCCAGCATTTCGGTCCCCACAACATTATCATCAACCTCACGTTTTGTGCGACTGTATCCTCCGTTATCCGGGTAATCATTGCTGACGTCGGGCTACTTTCTAGGCGGTGATTGGGCTGGTGCTGAATACTCGAAATCTGGCTGTCCTGATACGTGCGAAGGTCCGTAGGATGCTATCTGACTCTGCCCATGCTCACGTATCCCCTGCAGGCTTTGTCAACTCGAACCCGGGCAGCTTCTACAACGCGTACTTCGACTTTTCGGCGATTAGGATATACACGTAGAGGACTGGGATTTAGATGACTTTGAGGGATACATGTACGGAAGGTGGGATACCGGTGGATTTGATACCATGCATGACTGGACTAGGTGCACTGTCGCCAACGAAACAGACCACTCTTTTGCGAACGATGATTGATGCAGACCTCTGGTCAGCTGACCTGTGCTGTTACTTCGATGTCCCGCAAAAAGGCAGCCCGCTCGGAACCCGTTGCCCGACGACAGCCAAAAGAGCGTCTCCAAACTTGCGTCCTGGAAGAGCTCTGGTCAATCTGGCGAGCCGACCCACGCGTGCCCTCGATCGAGTCCCGACGATCGTGGGCAGTATCCCGCAACGCAAACCCCCGCCTAGTGGACGGCTGGTTCCTCCGCAGAAAGACATGCGCGAAAAAGGTGGGGCAACCGATGCCTGACGGATCGTATGACCTCCCACTCGACCTGCCCATTGTGCCGAAACGAGAACAGTCCCCAACCCCCATCGGACCCAAGCTCGATGCCCCTGACTCGCCCTCCGATGACACACTGGTCCTGGTTTATCCCCCTGATAGTGACGACTTGAACGACATAGAAGCTTCTTCCGATACCATTTTTGATGGAGACACCGCCGAAGAGCTAAAAAGGACCGAAACCCCCGCATACAAGGAGGTCCCGCAGCAATCTCGCCCTGAACCCCACCATTCTCAGCTAAATCTGAGGTTTGACGCAGCTTTCTTCTCAGTCATTATTGACTTCCTTTGGTATTAGCCCCTCTGATCTTTATGCACCAGAAGATCGCTGTGACGAGGACACCTTGTTGTTTGAAAACCCTTCTTTCCCTGTCTGCAACCAAGGCCGGGGGAAGCAGTCCGACTTTACGTGTATACTTTGTTCAACCAAGTCAGCCCAAGGTGATGAGAGTGTTTCTCCGAAGCGATCTGCATATATGCGCCACTCTTAACACGGACACACCCCAGATTCGGAGACCCAGTCTGACTCTGACGCGGCGTCCGATCCGAGAGAAGCCTTGCCAATCCCATGTCCGCGTCTCGACTTCTTTCCCGACACGCTTTCGGAGCTCTCTGCCATCCCATTCTTGTTTCGCACACCACGCGCTGTACGTCCAGACAATACTGTCGAGCGTCAAAGTGTGGATGACTGGACGATCGTCGAGGACGAGCTAGGGCGTCTCGTAAACGATGGGAAGCTCGATTTTTCTTTTCTTGACGTCCCACACCTCGCCTCCATGGAGTTGCTTGATTGAGCTTGATGTCACGGCTGTTTGTTCTCTGTGAAATCCACGTTGTTGTGTTGCTTTACTCTGTCATACTCTACAGATCCCTCTAAATGTGTGTGCGTGTAATTCATGTTCCGTTCAATGGGCATATTGTCGACCCTGAGGTTCTGCTGCCTCCAAACTTGGTGGTGAATGAAAAAGTCTTTGGGTGTGGACATTCTTCTCGTTCGGTTTTTAGCGCTGGTACTTTGGCTCGCTGTCGGGCGGGCCGCGGCCCGTTTACATCGTTGGTTATCCAAATACCGGCATCATATCCATAATGCCCCAGGTCGTTCTTCGGACTGCGCCACTCCCACGACGGAGATCGCAAGCCTATCAAGTCTGTGTAAGCATAGCCGGGATGCGCGGTTTATAAGACCCGGTGGACTTTGACTGATGAACACTACCGCACGTTCGCTCGTGTAATCTCGTAATGACTCGTGTTACGACAAACCTCGGAGGGACGGCATCTGGCGTCGTGGTCGGCAAAGTCGCTGTAAGTCCTGACCCCGACTGATCTAAGTCGGACTGGTCTCATTTCTTGGTGATATGTAGCATGGCCTCATGTCCATGACGTGAGTAATGTACGGTCCAACTTCGCTCCGGGTACCTCGCTGAAAGCATTTTCAGCTGGAAGCAAAATCCCGTTCCAGACGAGCAATGTTTTGAGGCTATCAAGGCAGGTATCCTCGCCTTACCCCCTGGCGCCAAGATGCTCCTCAACGGAGGTCAGTAAACTACGACGGTCTTTCAGCGAAACCCTTGCTTGATTTGTCGCAGGAGAATTCTACGGCCACAACTTATCCACCACCAACCTCGAGATGATCGCTCGATTCTTTGAAAGGTACCCAGAGTTTGCCGACAGGACGTTCTTGTCCATTAAAGTATGGATGAATTGATGGTGGTTTCCCCGCACGTTTGACGATAATTCCTTCCAGGGAGGGCTCAAAGCAGACGGACCGCCTGTACCAGATGGCTCGTGAGTTATTAACAATCCCCTCGGAGCAATACCCCCATCTGTTTCTCTTCTCTAGGCCAGAGAACCTCTTGCGGAGCGTGAATACCATCAACGAAAAATTGAGAGGAACGAAGCGTCTCGATTTGTTCGAGTGCACCCGTGTTGATCCCGACGTTCCCGTGGAGGAAACAATCGCGACCCTCGCGGAACTCAAGAGCCAAGGCAAGTTGGACCACATCGGGATGACCGAATGCAGCGCACAGACTCTTCGTCGGGCACACAAGGTTGGTATACGATAGAATTTGACCGTCGCGCTGGCAACCAATCTTCTTTGTAGGTTCACCCGATCAGCGTTGTGGAGATCGAAGTCAGTCTCTTCTCATACGAACCGCAAGCACGGGAAGGTAGGGCAGACGCGATCGATTTCTGAGCGCAAATTAATCACGCACCAAGTCATCGCCACTGCGAAAGAACTGGGAATTGCGGTTGCCGCGTACTCGTGGGTTGCCTCGTCGTTGCCAGTACGGATGCTCACAACGTTTCTGAAGACCGCTTGGAAAGGGTTTCCTGACAGGACAGATCAAGAAACTTGATGATTTACCTGGTACGCAGCGTCGTGCTCCCTACCGGCAGGAATCACGACTGAACGCGCTGTAGCGGACGACTCGCGCCGTCACTTCCCCCGGTACCAAGAAGACGTAGGTTTCAGTTTGCGTTTGGGATACATAGTAACTATTACAACCAGAACTTTAGGGACAATTTGACCATAGTCGATGCCTTGACTGAGATCGCCAAGAGGAAGAAAATCACGACGACGCAGCTCTGCATCGGTTGGGTCAGTTCACTTGGCCCGCACGTTATCCCGCTTCCCGGATCTTCGTATGGCACCGTTCCACCAGAATGCGATCCGTTCGACTGATCATATACTCCCAGACGCGCTGACCGTACACTGGAGAATTGTTCGGGAGGTGATGTCACGTTCACAGAGGCGGAGTTACAGGAGATCCACCAATTGATCGAGAAATCTGAGGTGAAAGGAACTAGATACCCTTCTTTTGCACAGCACCTTTGGGCTTGAGTATCTTTCCAGTACCAATTACTTTGCGTAACACTTTTAACAGCTCGTGGATAGGGCAGAACAATCGGACTGTTGTTCTCGAATACAGCAAGGTCGTCGACGTAGGTGTGGGGGGAGAATCGGTCAATATCCAGCAGTATGATGCCAAAGTATCGCCGTTGCGCGTCGGGTACTATGTACATGACCAGCTGTCGGTGACGGTACGGAGCGGTAAAGGCTCCCAAAACAGCCTCGCCGAAAGTTTCCAGTACTTCGCTAGCGTCAAGCAGGAAATCCTCCGCAAGGGTACCACAAGGAGGCGATGAACAGCAGGCCATCTTTGAGCCCACCGCCGCGGCATCAAGTACGTCAGGTTCATCCAAGACTGCGAGACAGCCACGGCGAACGGGAGCGCTCACCTAGTACAATGCCAAACGGATGCGCTTTCATATTTGCACGTTCCATTCTCACTTTCTCCTCGCCATCTGCATTGTCAAGTTGTCGATATACATCTGCAGCGTAGCGTTCTCGGACGCGAGCTTCTCGACGTCGGTTTGAACGCTGTGCACGCGCGTTACGAGGGCTAGCGGGAAAAGTTTCGACCAGTTCACATTGCATGGGATATAAGACAACTTGACGAGGGCGTCACCCACCTCTGAGATCACCCTGTGCAGCGGCGATATCTCTACAGACAGTGTCAGTGGCGCAGTTTTGCACAGGTAGGGTTTGGGGCACCTACTTGAGTACTTGCTCTTTTCGGATCGCATCTTTGACTATGTCACTCGATTCTGCTGCGGAAATTGCCCAGGCGGCGCTCTCCTCGAAGCCGTTGAGCGCCATCGACGGACGTTGCAAAGTTGGAATGTTGATGGTCGGACTGGAAGATGTTTCATGAAATCTCAAGTGGCGTGTGGTCAACAAAAAAAACTCTCTGGCGGGGAGTCGAACCCCGCTCTCCCGCGGTCTTACACCGTATCGCACATGACAGGCGGGTGTACTATCCGATATACTACCAGAGATGTTAACAAATGGCGAGTCAAGAAGCACATATGACGTTCCCCGACTCCTTGGAGTCCTAGTTTCAAGCAAACGGACCCCGCAGGAATTTCTTACCAAATTTGATCATTTGATCACTTTGGCTCTTATGTATGAAAAAGAAAAAGCGTAAGGCCCTGAAACAAGGCCCATCGTTTCGTTAGTCTTTATCCCATGCGCCATCGCCTGTTGCGAAATGTAAGCTTTTCTTCAATCTAGCTGCGCTGGGTTGAGCATTGACGCGTATTACAAGTATATAGCTGAGCTTCCGTGCCTTGAACCACGCTTAATTGATGAGACTTAGCTCCCACCCACCTCTCTTCCGACAATTACACTTGTTAGTCTTTAATCCTATCAGAAAGCCGAACTTATCACCACATTCTGTAGTAGTCTTGGCCGAAATTTGAAAATGCCAAAATTTCTTGTAAAATATTCGAGAGCTGGATTCAGGAAGATGATCATGATCATTGATGCACACATCAAATGCAGTGTCAGATTTCTTCTCACTCGGTGGAGACCATTTCCCCATCATCGTCCACCAGCAACGCTTCCAACCGCCTCACAAGGCGCTCCGTGTCATGCCTCAATGCCTCTACATTCCCCCTGTCACGCCCCATCGCTCTACGTTGTACCCCAACTTATTGTGTCAACTCCCAGCACCATCTATTGTGCCCCCTGTCACGTTCCATCCTCATCGCATCCCATGGCATTTCGTCAATGCTTGTCATGTCCTGTGCACACAGACACGATTGTCTGCGTGGGCGCGCGTGCTCGTGTGCTCGTGCGGCAGTGGAGGGTGGTGGACAAGCCTGAGGAGGCGCGGGACCCCGCGCGCTTTGGGATAACAGGATGTGTGTATCAAAGAGAGAGAGCGAACAAGCACGCGTGTGCACGCAGACGTGATGGTCTGCATGGGCGCGCGTGCTCGTGTGCCCGGGCGAGGGCAAGGCGGCGCAGGATGTGAGCATGTACGTACTGTGCGATACCGATGTGGGCGAGGGCGGTTGAAGATCTTGCTCATGTGCTCATGCGGCAGTCGGGACCACGAGGGCGGCGGGCAAGATGTCACGACTTGGACGTGCGTGGCGCACGCTGTGTGACAATGGAGTGGGCAGGTGAGCATGTGCACTTGCCCACGCACTTCTATGGTACGCCTGCTGCTAGCAATTCGAAGTTCGATTACTATTCTGAACCTGGACCGAACCTAGTAGGAAAACGCTTTTTTTTTGACTGGACGCACAAGTGATAAACAGAAGAGTTCAGATGTAATCATGTCACCTATGGATTCAGAGTCGGGGACGACTCTGTGCGCCGCTACGATAATGATGAGTACAAAGCACACCTCACTAATTACCTCTGCCTCTGCGCACCGCTACCGTACGAACCGAAGTCAAGATCTACGTGGAATATACTTTCTAGCCCAACTGGAAGTGGCCTCGTTCGCATTTATCAATGGGTCCAGCGGTTGAAGCTTCCAGCTTCGCTCGGCGGAATTCAACGGATACATAGCAACCGCCGCCAGCGACAGGTAGGTGTGATACGGATCTTGGAACGGGTATCAGCGATCCTTCCAACAGAACATTAGGGAGGCTTCTAACCGGGATGTTCCTTTGGCGCCTTGGAAATCCCGCCAAATTTGAATTGACAGGATGCTATAAATTTGGAGAGCGACCGCTCACATACAAACTCCCGCGCTCCAAGGATCTAGAGGGGTTTCTGAGTGACGAATAATGGAGATGGGGGTTCCATAGAAACTTACTGATAGCGAAGCACCACACCAAAAACAATAACAAGCGTCCGCTTCTTTGTTTGTCCGCCCACAGTAGCCGCCTGACAATACTTGATTTTGAGTTAGCCATCGTATCGTCTGTTGCCTCTCGCTGCTGGTGAGGCTGGAGCCTTTACCAGCAAGGAAGATCGACGCCAATGCGCAATATGTAGGACCCCCTAAAGTCATTAGAACCAGGTATGGGCGTTGCAATACAATCTACCTGCAGCCTCAGCGAAAGGCACCTGACCGTACCCGCCTTCATAAGACTAGAGCAGTATCAGTCAAGCACATGTACGATATGGGCAGACCACTTGCTCTGCAGGCCGCGATGAACCTCAAGGCAGGCTCGATCCGTACACCCGACCAATCATCTAGCATGCTACTGATCGCAAAAGCGCAGTAGGTGGTTCGTACATCGGCATCCCCCCCGTAAGGTTCAGAGGAAAAACTGGGAAGCATCACCCTTGGTCACTGGAGTCCACGTGAAAGTTGTAGTCAACAAAAGCTCACCTCCCATCTTCACCCTGGCAAGCATGCAAGAGTCTGATGATCCCTGGACGATCTAACTGGGAGAAATCGTCACGAAGGATTGCGAGTGACAACAACGCGGTGTATGTCAAGATGATATGAGGAGAATTCTCAGAGCTCGAGGAGTAGTTGGTCTGATTAGCTTGTTAGAAGATACTCGTTCGAAATAGCGAAAAATAGATTACAGGCTCTTCATTAGTTGTCATGTAATTCCCTGGACGGAAACCAGTACCACATGGTCCCTCTAGCGGATGAACGTTGTCAATGCCTCAAGGCCCGTGTACCGACAGAGGTCCTTACGGATCTGCTGTTCCCATATCCACTGCCGCCAACCCTCCTTCTCTGATGTGCTCGCACCTTCGTTTGTGAACTGGCCCGTTAGGTCCAGCGACCCCAGACAGTAGAAAGCCAAGGCCAGTCTATCGTGTGATTATTACGAATTCTCCCCAAGACCGCCAACGAACGTCACACTTGGATGGATCGATGTCGACCTGAGAGCTTGGCAACCCAAGCATACACCTTTTACAGTGGGTTGCGTGTGCGCCTGTGGCTAACGGAGCCAAGGAGTCCATTGCGACACCGGTTGGTAATGTTGAGGGTAGCGACTCAGTCTGTACGTACAACTTGAAGTTACCGCGTCGCGGACTTGGACTCGGAGCAGTTACTCGCAAGCCAGTCGCCTTTCTCTCTTACCTTGAAGTCCTTTTCCGAACTTGAACTTCACTATAATCAAGAGTGATATTAGCCATGTTCTTTCTCTGTCGTTCTGGAACTGCTCGTGGAATCTTCCAACAGTTTCTATGGTATGCTCTAAATTTGCTAACCTGTAGCATTGAATTACCAGTGCACCACAGACTTTTTCGAAGGAAGGATATCTTGCCAATGCAAGCATGCGGTGTGAATCGAAACAGTACAAATGTATCGCTCCGCAGCGTCATGGAGCCAGTCGTTCCTCCAAAGTTGAAGTTCAACGCCAGTGACCTTCCGGATTTGACTTGCGGGGTGGTGATTGTGACGGAAAGCCAACACAATGGCACTTGCATCTAAGGAAACAATACAACGTTGGTGTACCTACGTGCGCAGCCCCGGATTCAAAGCGGTCTCGTACATATAGGTATGCATTATCTGAAGTGCTGATGATATCCAATAAGTTTATCAGCATCGACCCCCAATTTCCTTGAAATTTTACGAAGCTGATACAGGAACTATAGTGTCGTGTCGCTCCTCTTCAACCAAGCCCCGACGATGACCTCTATAAGACGGTCCATCTGGACAGCTGTACGAGGAATTTGCCCGTTCCAAGTGCTACTGTATCCAATGTCGCCGACACGTTTTCCCACTTCCGCAGGGCATGGGTGCGAACAATGGTCACTGTCGCTGTCCCTGCACGGGATATTCCCAATCCTCTTGAGGTGGAACCAGGGCAGTACAGGTTCGTCTGTACTTCCTTTTCCCATTTAGATGTCTTCGTCGTGGACGTCAGCTGGACGACTATCCGAGAACGTGCGACACGACGAGCCCAGCACGGTGAGCGTTCCTCTTCCTTGTGGGAGTGATGTAATAAGATACTATAGGACGCAGTAGGATAAGTCTGCCGCCTGAAGGGCTGGACGGATTGTTGAACATATGCAGGGACGTGGGCGTGGGCTTGAGAGGGGGGGAGCTTCAGATGAACTCGAACTCTCGGACGCGCGACAGATTTCCGGGACGGCAAATACTCACCGGTTGGACCGCTATTGGCGTCCTGACGCCATTCGCGGAAGGACAACGGCCAGGGGTAAATCATCAAAATTTGATAATCGATTAACCCTCCCACTGGCCGATTCTCCGAGGTCAAACTGATAACCCACATCCGCGGCAAAACCGGACCCCCCTGCCCATATCAAATCGCCCTCACTTGAGGCGGTGGTGGGCATGGGTATGGTTGTTGACTTGATTACACCAGGCAGTGTCATGCGAGGCGAACCCCATGCGAACATAGTTCCCTAAGTCAAAACGGCGGGCAACAACGACTCTGCCGCAACCCGCAAGCAATATCCCCGCTGCGATATAGATGGATTCATTGGAGAGATCTGGACAAATGGCGGTGTGGTTACAGTGCTCATTCCGATGGGAGAAACTCCGGCTCCGTAGACTTCAGGTTTTCCTGCTTCAGCTGGCATGCTCAACATCAATTACTGCCTGATGACTGAATATCAAACCACAAAGATCCTGTCTTAGCCCGCATTCAGGTTCGTATCCCTCCCCGGCGCGGTACTTGAAGGGGCGCATGCGACGAGAAGCGGTGTCCGGGTGCTTTTCAGGCTTCATGTCTGCCACCAATGATTTGGACGTTAGTAATCCGTGATGCCCCACAGAACTGCGCATGTTCTCTTTGTTATTGATACTGGTTACTGTGAGCGCAAGTGGGCTTTGAGTTGTTAGAGTAGCTGGGTAGCCAACTGCAACAAGCCGTGTCCTCGTGCCCCACTCCTCGAACGTGTAAGTGCCAACCCTTTACTCCCGTTTTAGCAGCCTTCTTCCGTTTCGTCCGGCTCATAGGTACTGGCTAGTAAGTCCATACACCTACCTTGTGTTTGCCTGCTCAGGTTACTTTCCGTTAGCCTTCTCTAACATCGGTTTCCCATTTGGCAGGCCTGATAACACTCTCGTTTATCGATTCACTTTGTTGATTGTAGCTACTCTGGAAGATGCGCTCCCATGCTGTACTCCGAGTCTCCGTAGCTTTCGTGGCCGCTGCTTATACTCAGGCTTACGGAGGTATGGTTGATGGACTTTTTCGTGAGATAGATCCCAGTTTATAATTCCCTGATGAAATTGACGCAACCCGCTGTAGAACGCTTAGCGCGGAACAATGGCAATAATTGTTCAGGTCACACTGAATGGTAGTCAGCCAACAGTATCTTTTACCGATAGCGACCGTTATGTGAGCCTCATTTGAGTGATATATCATTCAGGTGCGACGATGAGTTATTGCTATTCGCGCAGCTCCTCCACTCCAGATGAGCCGTACCATCCAGGGAGGCATCAATCCGACACCATCAGAGATCTCGCAGAAAGGATGTCGCCGAGTCAGTCATCAAGTCCACTGCAAACTGGAGCGAAGAGGGAACGGATTCCCGCTCCGGTCCCTTCCTGTTGGTGGTAGGTACTGGCTTGTTATCATTATGCAAATTGTCACTTTGCTCCTGAAACCGCCGACTCCCTTCTTTGCACCCATTACTGCTCAATACATACTAGCACCGAAGGTCTCGAGTGCAGTCAGGTGTTTGATCTTCCGGCTTCTTTGTCCCCCATTTACTTTCATAATGACAAAGAACTGATGTTTCATGTCATGATGTATGAGCAAGTCGACCGTAGTAAGTAAGTATATCGTCCGTCTACAGAAAACTTAAGTAATAATACAGGCACATCGTTCGGGTTCTGTTTCTCACACCATCATCTCCGCTAAGGCCCAGTCTAGCGTACAAGTCTTACTCAAGCACGGCCATTTAGACCGATCTTCACCGCGACCCGCCTATGTCATTACCTACTAGATCAGCAGACACACGCGTTCCACCGGCAACGGCATGGAATAACCATTAACAGTGGTAAGTACATTGAAGCACTGTCAATATCCAGAATACGACTTCTGTTTTCACCTTTTGTCCGACGTTTAGGCCACGTTCACAAGAATGCCTACTGCTATCTGACAAAACACCGCTGATGGATGGGTATTAATCTGCTTGTCAAGGCCGCTAGTACGCGTCATACACAGTGCCCGTGGATGCCCGTGCAGATGGATGACTGTATCACACAGGAGTAGATAAAAAGGCCCCTCTGCACGTCAAGAATGAGTATCATTACACATCTCTCCTCGCAAGTTTTATTCACAATGTCGGGTTCTCGTGTCTGGCTCAGTGAGTTGGACGCTGCTCGCTGCTCTCGTGGTCTCTGACCCCGTGTGCCAAATAGTCACTGGTACTTCTGCCGGTATCGGCCAAGCGGCAGTCAAGGAGGTGATTGCGGCTGGCGAACGTGTTGCCGCTATCTCGCGCAAGGCACATAGCCTCTCTGGGCTCACTGCAGCTTACCCCTCTGACAAACTCTTCGTCGTCGAATATGATGTCGGAAACCCTGCCCACAGCGCTGATGCGCTCTTCCAAAATGTCCACCGGCACTTTGGCCGCATTGATGTCGTTGTCAACAACGCCGGGTTTGGTTTGAGCGGCGTCGTCGAGGCCACCAGTGACGAGGATGCGCGGTACCAATTTGAGGTCAACTTTTGGGGCGCCGTTCGCATCAGTCGTGAGGTGACCGCCTACCCTCAGGCTGCCCATTCAACGCATCGGTGTCTCTGACCACATTTCCAGGCCGTGAAGTACTTTCGCGAAAACAAGACTCCTGCCGGTCGTATTATCAACATATCTTCCGTCGGTGGTTTCAACGGGAACCCCACCCTTGCCTTCTACTCTGCAAGCAAGTTCGGTGTGTGTTTGCGCCTGTTTCATGGCATAAAATAGCTTCGAGCTGAATGTGCGCTTACAGCCCTCGAGGGATTCAGTGAGAGCCTGCACAAAGAGCTTCAGCCTGAGTGGAACATCAAAGTCATCACCATCCAGCCTGGGGGCGTGAGGACGGAGTGGGCCAAAGGCAACATGGCCGACCACGACTTGCCTTCTGCCTATGACGGCCCTGACAGCCCTGCCAACAAAATGCGCAACCTTTACAAGTCTGGCGAGGTTGTGGGGGACGCTACTAAGTGTATGTCTATTCTCATTGGAGTCATCTGTCGACTGACCACCACATCGCGGACAGTAAGCCGTGCGCTCATCACCATCTCCCGGGAAGCCAACCCCCCACTCAGATTGCCTTTGGGTGCTGATGCACAGTACATCGTCCTCAACAAGCTCGACCAGATCAAGAAGGATGTCGAGCGGTGGGACCAGCTGACGCTCTCTTCGGTTGCAGACGATGCCGATCCTCTCTTCTTCAAAAAGCTTACCACGGTGGTCTAAAGTTCTTAGAAGGGCTTCATTACCTTGTTTACAAGGTCACTGGGGGGGAGAATTGTGGCTGTGAGTGAACCGAAAATGTTCTTAGTTTGTTGCTATGTTGAACCGATCACATGTTGAGCGACAAGTTGTAAACAATGTTTCTGCCGAAAATCGGCCGTCCTTTATGTAAACTAGTTTTATTTACCCCCGCAATTGTACGAATGATGTCGATGAGCCTTCAGACTGTAGCATCCGATTTTTGTTCTGTTCAAAGACTTGGTAGATTCGATAAGGTTCGCAGTCCCTCCCCCACCGCGAGTCAGACAGACTTTGGGCCTATTCGATCTGTCGCTACGCATGACGCCCGCTGTTCTATCAATTTGTTACTACTCGTATGGGCCCCAGTCAATCAATGAGAGTCGGTCGTCGATGCACCAGAGACTATTGGCACTTTTTCAGTTACTCCACCCTCAGAAGGTCCAATTCTGGTCGACAGCGATAGCTTTCGGATCTGCATCCCTTCTGGCTCAGCTCGCCACAGTGGTCACCGTCTTGAAGGCGATCAAACTTCTAGTCCTACGTAATCTAAGGCGCTAAATCCTCTCTCATCCCTGCTCCAGAGGCCGGGTCCGTGAAACTCGTGCCCGATCCCACCTTCAGTTGTCGAATGTTTTGTTTCGAGGCTGCAGACGACCTCCTTTTGAGACTCGGAGTCAACTGGGATTACTTAGATTTCAGGGTTGGCCTCGCGGCCAGTACAGCCAAAGCCAGGCTTCACCGGGATGAAGGTTTCGGCGTAGAGGCGATGGCGGTCTTGTCGGGGAATCTAGGGGCTGCTGGTGCCACAGCTGTGAACGCAGACCATCAGTCCGGCAGAGGATTCGGAACGCCGCCGCTGCTTTACATTATTCTGTGGACACTTGGCCTCCTTTCTACATGAACGGGGGGAGTGGACTTTGACGCGAGACTTGTTGCTCTTTGCTCATTCCTATGCACCTCAATATCTCCCTTATGGCCGCTCATGTTTCACTCCGTGACCGTCCCTTGCCACCGCTGCTTTATGTTCCCTCCAGATCCAGTGGTCCTGGATCTCCTTCACTTGTTTTTGATCCAAACTCTGTCATCGCCGAGGAAGTGGGTCCTCCCCAGTCGGTTGATTGGATCCCTTAACCTGTGGGTGGTCTCGAAGGCGTTTTCGCGCA
The DNA here is from genome assembly GCA_038093115.1 of Hortiboletus flavorubellus. Taxonomy (NCBI): domain Eukaryota; kingdom Fungi; phylum Basidiomycota; class Agaricomycetes; order Boletales; family Boletaceae; genus Hortiboletus; species Hortiboletus flavorubellus. The sequence continues at coordinate 31,882 of JBBPRR010000206.1, forward strand.
AAGCCACCCTCTCGTACTTTGCATCCCAAGGGCCCTCATACTGGTGAAAACATGCGCTCGGCCACTTGTATCAGTCCTGATGGATCAAACAACCGTGTTCGCTTGGGGCTACTTGCCACAAGATAACCCGATTTACGAGTTTCTTAGTCAAAGTCGATTGATTTTCCACTGGACAATCGAGATTTCGTTTAAAGAGGGGAGTCCGCGATTACATCAAAGGTAGGAATGGTCAAACTGTTTGCTCACACATGTTTACGTCTTGTTAGGCAATTGGACGATGATGGTGCTGTGTACCGGGGAAGCCTGGCATGGCGGGTCGGGTCCTTGGCGCTCGTGGGGAGTGGCAGTAGTCCTCATAGGTCGTAGCTAGTCCTTGTGTGCATAGTTAGTCAGCGCGATCCATCCTTACTTCCATCCATCCATGTCGTCACTGCGGCGGGGGCTCTCCTGAGGGCGAGGGCGGCCTAGCCCGGTGACCCCGGTCCAACGGGGACACGATGGATGTCTTCAGTGATATCGTCCATATTTTTTCATTCTATCCAGAACAGAACCAGGTAAAAGCATGTCTCCGGCAAGCGGCTTGCTGTGAACCACGTCCGATGTCGTAGTACTCCTGGAGGTCGCGTGCAAGATGTTGTGCGGGTCTCAGTTTCAAATTTTCATAATGTCTCTGCCAAGCACAGTGTGAGACATCGAAACCGGAAACATGTTCGAGTACTGTGAGATTCTTCAGTCCCCCCGAAGTCGTGGAGGTTTTGTGCTGGTACAGCAGCTCTGCTGTGACTTTGCGTGACGTTTGATTGGGGTCGCGACGCAGCTCCAGTATGAAACGAGGCAAAGGCTTGTGTGTGGGGATCAACCCCCATTCATTGTATTGGCCAAGACACCGACACCATGATTGATATCGCCGTGAAGCCAGGTCAGGGGAAGCAGTCGACGGGCTCTCAGTCGTCATCTTCCATATCGAGATCACCTTCAACCCCAACGCCCTCCCCCAAGTCATCAAACTCGGCATCCTCTGCCTCGTGTTCCCATCCTTGCTCTACCTCGCATGCATCGAACGTTTCGGTATAGGTAGATGCGTTCGTTGACGACGCGCTCTGGGCAGGGGTGGCGGCGGACAGGGACCTTGAGACGATGCCAAGAATGTCATGCATGCGATCGCCAAGACGGTCCTCGAGTTCCTCGACGATCTCTCGGAGGGGATGATGAGTGGACGATGGGGTGGAGAGCGGAGAGGAGACACACGACGTAGAGTTCGACGGGCTCTGTCGGGGCAAGGTTCACGACCTGGAGTTTCTCGGCCTTTGTGAGGGAGAAGGGGGCGAGGTCGCGGACGAGCTGAGATACGCCACGATCGGACTGTTGCGAGGTGGGCTGATAATCCGCGGCGAGGTATTGGATTGTCTGGGAGGCAGGTCAGGCGGGATGATCGTATGTATGAGACAGGGGGGCGCACCTCGAGTTCGACCGTGCGCAGGTTCTCGGCGACGTCTTCTGCATCGTCTTTTTTTGTGCGGATGCGTGCGAGGTGGGCTGCGTCGAGCTCGCGGAGGAGGGCGAGGACCTCGACGTTTGCGAGGAGGGCTGCGCGGGGGTGGAGGACCTCCATGGGGTTAGGGTTAGTGGACTTGGACGCAAACAAGGGACAACACGTCCAGAGAAGCGACGAAAAAGAGAGCTCGAATATCAGAATATCACCAAGAAAAAACAATCGAAATTTACCGAGAGCGTCTCTGATTGCGACCATGAACCGCCCAGGTCTGTGCGCTCGCCTTCTCCTCGTCCCCCCGCCTCACCCTCACCCTGCCCAGGTCAACCCCCACAGCGTCCACCGAGCCTCGCCCCCCCCGCTGGCCTCTCT
>JBBPRR010000207.1:0-33568 GCA_038093115.1 Hortiboletus flavorubellus
GTATTCCCTTCCTAGCAACTTGAGAATTGTTTAGATCATTCCCCAACTAACTTTAGTACATTTCATACACCACCTCAACAGAAACCCAGACCCTCAACATGTTACTGAACTCCAATCACCCTCAACCTTGTTGACGATTGATGAACGAACCACGTGCCTGATAGTCAACCCCTTTTTACGAGATTGATACTTATTTCTAGTACCAACTCGACCAGGGAAGAGTATCCTCTTCACCTTGCTTCAGGTTTACTATCTGTGGAGATAAGATTTAGTTGTCTGGTAAGCATTTTCTTAGCATTTCTACTGATCTTATCTAGAAAGAAGACAGCATTGCTTGTATTATAGAGAAATATAAGTTAGTACACTTGCAAGTTGCGATAATGAAGACATACTGTACGATATAAAGATGTTAAAAGGTTTGAAGAAGACTAGAAGGTAGGAACCACTAGTCCCAGGCCAGAAAAGGGGGGTAGGGGAGTGAGTATATTCGCCCCAAAAGGGACTCTGTGAAGCGGGTGAGTGAAAGATAGAAGTCCGGGAACTTACTTGACTAGTCCAACGCTAGTCCAGAAGATGTCCGAGGGAAATGCAGGAAGTCTGGGAGTCTGGAGAGAGGTAGAAGATGATGGGGAAATGTTGAGTTCGTGGTGAGCATTGATGGTGGATGGTGACAGTGACAGTACAGTGGTGACCAGAGGTTCAAACAGTTCATGAATCCAACCAAATGTATTTTCTAACTCTGGGGTACATGACTTTATAGTCCGGGCATACCCAGGACTCGCACTACAACCGATAGAGTAATACAGTATATGTCAAGGGAAAACAGAAATGAAACGAAAAAGCACGAAACGGATCAAAACTCTAAATGACAGAAGTTAAATCTAAGAGGGAAAGCTGTCTGGCCCGAAAGGCCAATCAGTCTTCGGCAGTATGAAAGACATGGGTAAGAGATCACAACTAATAGGGGAAGTTGATAAGATAAGATTGAAAGGGACAGACCGATGTAATGAACTTATAAGTGAAAGTCCGTGTTGACCGCGTTAGACCAAGGGGTCCAGACTAATAGTCCATGCCCCGGTCTTCAGCAAGAGTATCCGGTCTAGGTAAGGGAGGTCCAGAGGGTATTATCAGAGCAACGGGAGGATGATAGAAAGTGTCTAAGAGGGGGGATACAACTATAGAGATGCACCAGTCTCTACAATGAGCTTTTCAGCATGATCCATTGCATCCTCATAAACATCACCCCAATACTTGCATATATGATTAAACTTTTGGGTGGGGTCAAGCACTATAATATAAGTTAGTAGCAGTCCATATCCAAAATAGCAACGTACACATCACCATAATATATGCATCTGAGTCAGCAGTCTTCTCATAGTAGCCCACAATCTTGTTGGTCCCAGCTTCAAGTGCCAGCCAAAAATCCATATACTCTGCTTTTGTACTTTGTGTGTGCCATGCCTTGTGCAATGACTTGAGGGCTGGTAGTACAAGATGGGTGGCAGGCCCACAGTCAGAGGAGAACCACTGTTGGACATACTTGGCCTTTGTCAGAAGGTCAAGTAATAAAGATACACAGGCCCATTCATCCTCTGCAAGTTAGAGGACATGAAGCTTTTGACACTTCTGCTGCTGGGTCTCTTCACCAGCCATTTTGAGCATGAACCTCTCAACATCCTAAGTGCAAAAAAAAAACATCTACACATGCCACACAAAGAGCAAACACACCACTTACATCCTTAAGCTTTTCAGCATGGTCAAGCATAATATATGTCAATGACCATTGGACCAGCATGTCAAGAGTGAGTTGAAGTGGTTGTTCTCATGCCAGATGGTTTGGCCTATCTTGTTGTTGGATCCTTTGAAACAACTGCTTGCATTTTATAATGAAATTAAAGATTATGCTTGAATATCATAATTTTGGACTGCATACCTTAATGCAAATAGAGCGTATCACCCCTATCTCATCCTACTGAGCCCCACATTGAGCAATTAAATTATCTTCAGGCTTTTTGAAGTTGTATTCCTTGGAGTGACTGTGGACATGCAGTAGTGCTTGTGTGGCTAAATTGACGATATGAGCAAGGCACCTTGACATCCATGTCAGTACAGGAAATACAAAATGACATGCAAGGAAAATACATACCGAACTCATCTCTCTTTCGCATTCCAAGGCATGCCTATCGCCCCCTCAATTAGTTTGGCAAATTCACTTGTCATTGTGTTCATGTTGCTTGCATTGTCACAAATAACGTGACTGATCTGTTTTATTGGAATTATTTGCATGTAAAATCATAAATGTTGAGACTTACCTTGTATGTAATGCCAAGCTGCTTGACAACCTTGAATAGAGCTTGCCCCAATTGAGCACCATGATGGACACTGTTCATTTGTATAAACCCAAGCAGCACTGTTTTCACCTCCCATACACTAGGAGAGGATTCCTGTGTCCATGATCCAGTGACTGCAAAGTATATGTCTGTGTTGGACACCTGTCATGCATCACATGTCAGATTGATTCATTCTTTGACAGCATTACTTTACAAACAAGTCAACTATATCTAGAATGAACATGCCAGTGGAACATATCAAAGATTGTGAGTGCAGTTTCATCATGTACTCCTTGAAAGTATCTATTATTAGTGTTCATGTATACTTATGTATGGCTCGGTATCTTCACACCATTTGTTGCTTGCACTGCAACCTCAACCACTTTCTTGAATGAAGGGTGTTTGAGTGTAGAGATGAGCTGTTGAAGGTTTAGCTTAAAGTAACAAAGTTATAATGTTACCTGCCTGATCAGTATTTACCAACCATTCAACCACTACTGCACGGAAGTGCTCATCACTATACTTGGGGGCTGTTACAACCATTGGTATTTACTACTATTTTCTCCTATTTTTACCTAATTTTCCTGGCTTTCTACAAAGCTTTTCGCTAAATAGCCCCTATCACACTTGGACTCCTCTACACTCGTTTAACTATGAACACATGACTATTTGGTCACCTGATGTCACATGACCTGGTTACATGACATCCAGGGACCATGCTCACATCACTTCTTCATATGATATGTATAGCCATGCACTGCCTTGCACAGCCACACCACATATCATGCCTTATGTTACTTATCTTGTATCACTTATCTATAAGTCATCCCCTTATCTCTTATCTATGACTCATGCACACAGCCTATGCCTCATGCCCTTATGGTTATGTTTATCTCTGACTCACCATGATTCTCTATGACTCACATCACAGCCTTGCACTGCCTTACAGCTATGCTCGACCCTGCTTATGACTCATCATGACTTACTCATGACTCACATGCATAGCTATCTACCATATATAGATATTGTATAGTACCAAACATGTACAAACTTTAGATAGTATATAAACTCCCAGGAAAACTGTGACTAGCCCCTCAGTCTTGTCCTCCTGGAGTTCTCCCATCGACCCATCTGTGCTTGACCACCTGGTTAACTAGTTTAACACCTGTCAGCCTCAGGTAGGCCTTGGTGTTTCATTAGAACAAGACTACTAACAACCCACAGTCTAGCTAACCACTCATCTGTGTAGCCAATGGCAAAAGAAGACTCAAATGTTCTAAGCAGAGTAGGTCGGACTACTTACTGGGATTGTGAGTGCTGTTGATTTGGCAACAATTTAATTGCCCATCGTAGGATAACGGAGGCAGCACCCTTCGGATATTGAGAAGTAGGTTGATAAGACAGTGGTCTTAAAACAATATTGATGGACTGGTGCCACAATGTCTATCATCATAAAAGTAGAAGAAAACCTATCAGTGGTCAGACTTCCCTCTCCAGCTCCAGCTCTACAGTTAGAGAACTAGGAGGCGAAGTTCAAGGAGTCTTCCTTGGGAGGTGTTGAACAAAGTATCAAAGAGGCAAGAGACATCCACCCTCATAGTTAGGGTAGAGTAGCTAACGAACAAGTAACATCCACCTTTTTCATCTTGTAGGAGCAGGTAGAGTACCACCCCAAAAATAATAACTCCGAGGTCTCCTACCTTGTTCATGAAGCAGAATATCACACCATTGCTGCTGCAGTTTGAGGTGTACTTCAAGAAGTGCAGGACACTTCAATCTCTTTCCTCCTACGTGACTTGGCCACAGCCCAGAGGGGCATTCACCTTGCTTATCAGCTCCTGAGCTTCATCAGCTTGATACTCCCCTTATCCCACGTCATACTGAGAAGGCTCAGTATATATCCTGACAACACCCATTTGCTCACCAACCCCACTCACTATTTCAGTTAATTGGAACCACATTTTGTTACAGGGACCAGCACCTCCAGCAACCAAAACTAGCATCTCAAAGAGTACTCTTGTATGTACCTGAGGTCGCTGCAGTTCATGGTGAGGTTGACCTTCAGTTGGCGGTCAACGCAATACTCGATGCAGGAGTTGAACTTGCTCACAAGCAGGCTGCTGCTCAGCTTTGATGAGATCAGGTCTGGGCCCATGTACTTAGTGAAACAACCTAAAGCTCTTGCTAAGGCTGCTTGCTCTTGAGTACACTTGGTAGCTAACTTCTTGAGGACATAGTTTAGGGGAATCAACCCACATAAGGATAGGGAAAGGGGAGTGAGTCAGTCAGAGGAGCAGAAGGGAAAACTCCAAGGAGGGCAAGACTAGAGAGCCTTGGCCACTGCTTGGGGGACTTTATATACTACATAAAGTATGTACATGTTGTGCATAGATCTATAGATAAGATAAGTCCCTGAACATGTGTGCAACACATGTATCAGTACAGCCATAGAATAGAAGCATGATATGAGGAAAAAGCATGGAAAGAAGTAGAAATATGAGGAGGAGGGATGTAAATAATGAAATGGAAGTATAACCTTGACTATAAGGATATGGCAGAGATCATAAATTAATGAAAGATCATAAATGAAGAAGCATGGGTGTGGTAGCACATGAAAGGCATGAGGAGGAGGCATGGATCAGGAATGGAAGACTAATATATAATCCAAAAAGAAGGCATAGCCATACCACAGGGTGAAGAGGTGAGGAGGTGAGGAGGTGAGGAGGTGAGGAGGTGAGGAGGTGAGGAGGTGAGGAGGTGAGGAGGTGAGGAGGTGAGGAGGTGAGGAGGTGAGGAGGTGAGGTGATGAAGAGGTGAAGAGGTGAAGAAGTAAAGATGTGAAGGTTTGGAGGGGTATCCTGTGATATGGTGAAGGTGTGAAAAGATGACATGGTGACATGATGAAGAGGTGAAACATAGGAGGGTGGTCCAGACTATCCTAGAGATTAGATAGAGATTGCCAGCAATCAGCAGATATGAGTTATCACATATCTAATGTGAGTTCATTGCACTCTGAGTGCATAGATAGCTTGACTGTGCATGCCCAGTGCAGTTAATAAGGAAATTGCACCTGTCCAAGATGTTTGATAAGGTGTAGCACCTATCCTAGGTACTTGATGAAGGGGTGGCACCTGTTCAAGGTGCTTGATAAGGGAATCTACCTTTGAGGAAGTGAAGAAAATAAAAAGATGAGTGCATCAAGTACAGTTGCAAGTTGGCAGCTGTTATACTTAGAGCACAAGACAGAGTTGAGGAGAGATTTTGAGGTCTTAATGAGATTCAGCAGGAGGCTATTGCTATTCCTCCTAACGGTAATCAGCTACCTCATTGGTGGTTTAGAGGTCACACTCCTATTCCAGGGGTATGCATTAGGATCGGAACTCTTCACCCCCAAGGATTGCTTAGAGTACCTGCACATTATCGCCAGAATTAGAGGAGCAAATAGAAATCTTAGGTTCTTTTTGGTGCAGCAACCTTTTGTTCCCTTTGGACAGAATGCTGGAATCTTTGTAAGAGATCCAAGGTTTGAACATCCACTTCGGATTGTTCCAAACTTAGAAGAGCCAGCACCGCTGCCTCACTCTTTAAGAAGAAAACCAAGAAAAAGGCCGATTAGAAGGCAAGGAGCTTTTATATTATGCCTGATGAATCCATTCCTACACATGGAGACGTCATCCACATTACTCAACAGTTTACCAGAATGATACCGACATCCACAACCTTTGCCCTGGTTGCCCCCACTGGTTCAACCAGTGACCCAAGAAGCAAACATGGCTACTTCAACGCAGGAAGTTGTTGAGTCCCCTAGTGAGTATGAAGTAGCAGAGCAATCTATTCAGATTAGGGCTCCATCATTTGAGCAAGACATAGCCCCACCTTAAGACAGGGCTCACCTTTCAGGATATCAGATGCTTCCACCGATGCCAGCTAATACTCCAGCTAACCCATCAGTTAGCAGCTTATCAGTAACAGAAGAAAATTCCTCTTCAAGGAACTTTAGTATACTCCTAAACTTGCCAGGAGGTACTTTAACTAGAGAGTTGTATCCAAGACCAAACCCTCACACCATCTATTGGGAATTTCTTGAGACAGTAATGGCATGTCTTGAAGAAGAACATCATTGCCCTGTAGAAAGAAGGTTTGGTCCTCAAGATGCTATTGCAGATATTCTTTGGAACTCCAAGCAAAACCTTGAAGGCCAGAATCTTTACCTTAACAGGTTAGACAAGATTATTGCTGAAGAAGAATCACACGGATCTTACTTCAAAGTGCTGCGAGAACTACCAGTTCCTTATCGCAAAAGGCTTAGAAGATTTAGGCAAAGAACCACCCAAATCGTTCAAAGAATCTTCTGCCCCACTACAGATTCAGACTCCGACTAGAAAACAAGAAAATCCAAAAATAAATGGGATTCTTTTCTGCCATACTTCTCCTTATTGCCTATGTCATAACCATTATTCTTGGATTCTTTCTTTTTCTTATCTGTTGAGCTATTAAGTCAGATACTCCCATTATCATTGATATCTGAAAGAAAGTTGTATCTCAACTCACAGTCTGGTCTTTCATTATCTGTCACACTGTAGAATATAATAACATCTGACACCTGGAACAAGATCCTAACACCAAACGGATAGTTCACTGTCTTCTTTCTAGATAAGATCAGTAAAAATGCTAAGAAAACGCTTACCAGACAACCAATCTTATCTCCACAGATAGTAAACCTGAAGCGAGGTGAAGAGAATACTCTTTCCTGGTCAAGTTGATACTAGAAACAAGTATCAATCTCATAGAAAAGGGTTGACTATCAGGCACGTGATTTGTTCATCAATTGTCAACGAGGTTGAGGGTGATTGGGGTTCAGTAACATGTTGAGGGTCTGGGTTTCTGTTAGGTGGTGTACAAAATGTACTAAAGTTAGTTGGGGAATGATCTAGACAACTCTTAGTGTAGGAGCTGGAGGCTCTCTACGTCCATATACAGAGTTTTTCCCCCCTTCCAGCGCCCTCTAGGTTATCAAATGTGTCCAGTATCATTCCCGTCCTACCCCGTGTCCATCTGAGTGGACCCGACATTAATAAGTACGTTTCTGCTTTCCGTTCCATCCTTTCCGATTGTCCGTTCCAACCCGGGCACGGCCGGTCAATGACTAATCCGACGTAACTAGTTCCATGTGTTTTCGTACATCATTCCTACTTCATCCCGTTTCCTTATTTGTACATCCGATCACTGGTGGCACTTACTTCTGTCCAGATCGTTCTAGACCATTTTTACTTCGTTCCATTGAAGGGTCGTTGTACACAACTACAGGATGATTTGTACCTTTGCACATGGTTTCTGTTTCTTTCTATGCGACATTGTCACCCATGACAGCGAAGATTATTTTCTTCACAGCCTTTGATCGCGCCTTTCGTAGTTACCTTATATGTACTAAGTCTTGGGTGTTGCCCGGACTATAAAATCTGTACCCTTTGCGGGAATGCAATACCTTCTTTCCAGCTCGATTTTATGCTTTTAAGTTCTTTCCCCGACCTCGTCCAAAACCTCGTCACCTTTTCCGCTCGTATCCAGTCCTTGTCCTTGACCAGAAACCCACTTCATCTGTCCGGATCCCCACATTTTGACCGGGTTCATCTGGATTTGTTGTCTTGCCCGCAGGAAAGTCTTTGTATACCCTTCTCACCTCTAACCTACCTCAGGCCCCTTGGGATGAGTTTTATCTCGCACCACCCTGTGTCCTTGCTAGTTTTTACCTAGCTTGTTTTGGGGTTTGACACACCCTACACTGACTATCTGTTTTACATCGGGTTGCTAGGAAAATACTTTGTAGCAACTAGGGTTACTTTCCTAAGATGTGCTCTCAATGGGCTTCCAATTAGCTCCTATCAATTAGGAATGCTCAATTGGGTAAATAATGTAAATATGCTTCACTCTTGCTACTGATTCACACACGTCTCTTAGTCACACAGATCAGTCATTCCTAAACTGATTCTATTATGCACTAAGGAGTTGGAAATCAGCTTCAAATGCTCTGCTCAACCCTTTTCCAAGGTACTAATGAACTATTAGGTCTCCCTACTAGCTGGGGATCTGTTCCCTTTAGTTGCCTGCTCTGGGTTTTTCTTCTTAAAGGTGTCCTAATTGTCCCTATCTTAAGGGATGCAGTATACTCCTAACTTGGGTCTAAGTAGTGCTATTTATAGCGTGGGAATTACTCTACACAACCTCTCTGTTTGTTTGTAGAGAGGTGCACTTGTGAGCACTTGTTGGTTAAGTTCTATTGGAACGATCTTCAAAATTGGAACTGTCCAAATGGGGCTGAATCACGCTCCTTATATTGTAGTTTACATGTGGCTGTGCTACCTTCGGTTCCGAGGTGGCTGTGCCAAAATATGACTCATACTGACTCACTTTGACTCATCCTGTCAGAAAATGACTTGCAATATGCTAAAATTAGTCTTTGGCTTGGCAATGACTTATGCTGACTCGTCATGACTCATTGTGACTCATTATCACTCATTATAACTCATGCTGTGCAGGTCACATGATCATTTTGCTAGTCTAGGGGCAGTGCTTTGGTTACTCCTCATTTGACTCATTATGACTCATGCTGTGCACAGTCACATGATCTGAGTCAGGTGATTCCCAACTGAGGTCACATGCTCCATTTGCTTCTCTGACACTTGGCTAAGTACTAAAGGGTAAAAAAGATATTAAGAAAATGAGTAGCTATATAGTTGTAGGTAGTAATAAAAGTATATTGGAAGAAATCATTTTATTTCTCCACAACCTGTGAATGAACAAATAAGGAAAAATAGAGATATATACTAGACACTATGGTTTATATGTCCCTCAATTAGCTAAGCATTTGGACCGTGGGAATAAGGTGAAAACTCAAATCTCGGGTCAAATATCTAGCATCACATATACAATAACTAAATATCCGCATCCAAACACTTTGGTGCAGGTCATCATGGTTGGGATAATATTGCTGATTGGGATGCAGAAGAAGATTGGGAATCAAACCCAAACTGGGACACAGGTCCTAACCAACCAAACCAGAATTATGTTGACAATCCTTGGGATCTGATACCAGAAAACCCTGATTCTACTAATTGGCTGATATGGTTATTTCGTCACTTATTACAATCATGCCTTGCAGACATGGCAGGTCACTACTTTTCTCAACACTTTGAGAATCACTTTCTGGCAACCCACAGATATGTACATAACGCTTCTATAAATGATTTATCCTCCTCTATTGAAAGTCCCCCCAGACTTCTCACTTCAGAATCTTTGAATGAAGGAGATAGAGTAGTAATTTGGGAAGTAGGATCAAATGACAAGTTTCCATAGTAAGGAATTTGATATTGTCACATGTCATTGTAAACCATCAGAAAAGCAAAAAAAGTGCTTTTAGTCACATGTCAGTTCATCAAACAAACGGAAGGCAGGTTTCCTTCCCACAAGGTACACGTTTATCCGAAAACAGGCAAGACACCTTAAGAAGCAAAGGAATTAGTCATCATGGTGTTCAACCCATGTATGTCTTACAAGGAGAAGATGAAGCTTTACATTCTTAGCCATGCAGCTTGGCCTTATGATAGGTCATTTTGCTGGGCTACAACAACAAACTGCTATATTACAGCAAGAAATAGATCAGGCAAATGCACAGCTTGCAGCCATCCCACCACCAGATGTGCCTAGACCATCCAAGAGGGTCAAGGTATTCGCCAATCCCAGTGAATTTAAAGGAAAACTTGGAAAGTTCAAAGATTGGTAGCTAAAGATCAAAACATGGCTCCAGCTAAATGCAGAAGCAATTTGCCCAAGATCATATGATGCTGTAGTCACTGTGTTGTGTCAAATAACAAGACCATGTGCACTCATATTTGCTCACCCACACCTAGATAAAGGAATAGCCTACACGTGGACAGAGCTTGAAACTGAGATTCAAGCACAGTTTCGTCCAACAGCCAAACCAGATTGGGCACTAGAGAAACTGTGGAATCTCAAGCAATTTAAAAAGATGAGAGCTTGTGATTACGTAGATCTGTTCCGCAGATATTACCACAAATCAAGAATTGGTGTGACACATGCAATTAACATTCTAAAACAAAACATACTTCCATCTATTTGAGAAGAAATTATTTGTAACAGAGAACGAATGGATGATCTTGATGATTATCTAAAAGCAGTATCAGACACCAGACAACAGATGGAGTTGATCAGATTTCTTTGTCAAAGAAAATCTGAACACTCAACTGCCAACTAATCCAATGTACCATGGAGATCTGTTTACAAAGATCCGATGGCAATGGATGTCAATGCTCTCCAATATAGATATGACTCAGAAAATGAGTTAGATGATGAAGAACTTGTTGCCACCACATCATCCAAAAAGGTCAGAAAATTCAAAAACACAAAGTCTCATATAACACAAGGATATTCTAACTGTGGAGGAATAGATCATTGAGTCAAGGATTGTTGAAAACTGTCGACCAAATGTAATTAGTGTAAGTGACATTAAGGGAAGTATCACAAGGATTGTTCTAAATATTGATGTCAACTCCAAGCTCTTGAAAAAGATGATGAAAAAGAGTTTCCAGATTATATTCCATCTAAAGATGAATCAGATGATGAACCTCAGAAGGGAAAAGGAAAATCAGAGTAAATGATCTGAATGTTTATTCTGGTACCACATCTCTTGTCACTGACCTTTATCCTACTAACATGCCTAGTAATGAAATACACTTGTCTTACCGTCAAGTGGGGTCTCAAGCAGGACTAGAGCTTGGTCGGAACTCTAAACCGATGCTTAATTCCACTTTAATGCAAAACCCAGAACTGTTTAAAGAACAACTGCTGATTGGAAAGAACATATCAATCCAGCTACTGCTCTTTTGAACTCTGGAGCTAATATTATTTATATAGACATGAAGTTTGCTAACAAGCTACGATTAGCAATGACTAAGTTAGAATGACCAATCCCCATTTACAACATGGATGGTACATGTAATTCTGCAGGTTCTATTACTCATAGTGTGGACATAATTGCTAACTATCAGGGTCATGCCAAATGACTAAAAGCAGAAGTCACTAACCTTGGAAATCAGATGATTCTAAGATATATGTGGCTAAAGCAGCACAACCCTGGTATAGACTGGACAACCAGAAAAGTACAAATGACACATTGTCCTGAGGAATGTACTTCTCTATTCCACAACTCATGGATGGATGAAATAGATGACAATGAGTGAGAAGCTCTTCGTTTTATCCATGCCATAAAAATAGAAACACAATCGGAAGAACCCCCAAAGAAGGACTCTACTGAAGATCTCATACCAAAGATCTATCACCACTTCCTTAAAATGTTCATGAAGAAGAATTCTGAATGAATGCTGTTGAGAAAGCCTTGAAATCATGCTATTGACTTAAAAGATACTCTTGTGGTAAAGAAAGGATGTCTCATTCCTCTTTCAGTCATGGAACAACAAGAAGTCATGGATTTTGTTGAGGATCAGTTAAAGAAAGGATACATCCATCCTTCTAAATTTCCACAAATGTTCCCAGTTTTTTTTGTCCCAAAGAAAGATAAACGTAAATGCATGGCACAAGATTACCATTATCTCAACGAGCACACTGTTAAGAATAACTACCCACTTCCACTTATTTCACAGCTTGTAGACAAACTGCAAGGAGCTAAATGGTTTACCAAGATAGACCTATGTTGGGGATATAACAACGTATGAGTAAAAGAAGGTAATGAATGGAAAGCAGCATTCATTTGTTATCAAGGAAGTTTCGAACCCCTTGTCATGTACTTTGGGCTTTGCAATTCTTCCACCACCTTCCAAACCATGATGAGTGAAATCTTCGCCAATATGCCAGCAGTAGAAGTCTACATTGATGACATCATGATCTTTATGAAATTTCTTGATGTCAAACTCCATGAACAAGTTGTACTAAAAGTACTTCAATGACTAGAAGATAATGACTTATTTGCTAAACCAGAGAAGTGCACTTTCAGTGTCAAAGAAGTAGAATTCCTTGGAATGTACATTTCACGTGATGGAATCAAGATGGACAATGAAAAGGTTAAAGCCATTCAGGAATGGCCTGTACCTACCAATGTAAAAGGTGTTTTCCAAATAAATAACCTGATGCTGGAGTTCTTGGGGATGGTCTCATAAGACCCATTCAGTCTTTGGTACTGGGAGGTCTCAGTCTTGACCAGCATGTCATCGATAAACAGCTTGGTGTGGTTGGGGATTTCATTTTGCAGAATAAAGAACATGTTTGCTTGGTAAACCTGGACAGCGTTAGTGTGGCCTATTGGGACAGTAGTAAGAAGATAAGGGCCTAGCAGGCTATTGAATGTAGTCATATTGTGGGACTCAACATAAAGTGAGTGCTGGTTATAACTGGTGAACAAGTTCATTATACCATAGACTATGTATCTGCCAAATGACTTGGCAAAATGCTCCACAAACAGAAGGGTGGATGAATCCTGGATGGTGATAGCATTAAGCAGCTGCAGGTTATGGACAAGCTAGACTGTTTTACCATCCTGCTTGAGCATGCAGAATTAGTAGGATTGGTGTTATGGTTTTTCTCCTTTCACGTTGTTTTTACCTCTTCTGTTTCCCATGATGTGCACATCTTTTCCTAGGTCTATGTATTTTGAATGGTATGGGATTTCTGTTTACTGTTCATTAGTCCCTTAAATTCTACATTTGTTCTTTTTTTATCCTTTTGATTATCTTCTCTCTCGTTCATCGGATGGCTATCTCCTTGGCCGATTCTATTACATTGGCCTCATAGTTCCTTCCTCTTCATTCTGTTGCTATGGATGACACATTGACTTATCTCATTATTCTATTACCTTTCTCTATGTTCTTTGATGATGTGCCCCTAGTATTTATAATCAGCTGCCCTGTACTAGTAGTTTTTACGCTCATTCTATACAATCATAATGTACTCTTGTGTCCACACGTCTGATTGACTGTCATCCTCATCCTTAGTAATTATCGTCCTCAACTTTCGTAACCTAAGTAAATCCTCAACCATTAGTCCTTGTATCCTTTTCTGATGCCGAGTCTTTTCATGAGTATCTCCAGAGAAGTATATATTATCCTTTGTGAAACAATCTAAAGCTTTTGCTAAGGCTACTTGCTCTTGAGTACACTTGGTAGCTAACTTCTTAGAGACATAGTTTGGGGGAATCAACCCACATAAGGATAGGGAAAGAGAAGTGAGTCAGCCAGAGAAGCAGAAGGGAAAACTCCAAGGAGGGCAAGACTAGGGAGCCTTGGCCACTGCTTGGGGGGCTCTATATACTACATAAAGTATGTACATGTTGTACATAGATCTATAGATAAGATGAGTCCCTGAACATGTGTGCAACACATGTCTCAGTACAGTCATGGAATGAAAGCATAATATGAGGGGAAAACATGGAAAGAAGCAAGGACATGAGGAGGGGGGATGTAAATAATGAAATGGAAGTATAACCCTAATCATGAGAGTGTGGCAGAGA
Source organism: Hortiboletus flavorubellus (assembly GCA_038093115.1). Classification (NCBI taxonomy): domain Eukaryota; kingdom Fungi; phylum Basidiomycota; class Agaricomycetes; order Boletales; family Boletaceae; genus Hortiboletus; species Hortiboletus flavorubellus. The sequence goes on from JBBPRR010000207.1 coordinate 13,867, forward strand.
TCATAAATTAATGAAAGATCATAAATGAAGAAGCATGGGTGTGGCAGCACATGAAAGGCATGAGGAGGCATGGATTAGAAATGAAAGAATAATATATGATCAGAAGAGAAGGCATAGCCATACCACAGGATGAAGAGGTGAGGAGGTGGAGAGGTGAAGGATTGGAGGGGTATCCTGTGATGTGGTGAAGGTGTGAAGAGGTGACATGGTGACATAGTGAAGAGGTGAAACATAGAAGGGTGGTCCAGACCATCCTAGAGATTAGATAGAGATTGCCAGCAATCAGCAAATATGAGTTATCACATATCTAATATGAGTTCATTGCACTCTGAGTGCATAGATAGCTTGATTGTGTATGTCCAGTGCTGTTGATAAGGAAATTGCACCTATCCAAGGTGTCTGATAAAGGGTAGCACTTATCCTAGGTGCTTAATGAAGGGGTGGCACCTGTTCAAGGTGCTTGATAAGGAAATCTACCCTTGGGGAAGTGAAGAAAATAAAAAGATGAATGCATCAAGCATAGTTGCAAGTTGGCAGCTGTTACACTTTGAGTTTTTTTTGCATAACAATTGGTAGGCTATGGCAAACAGTTCATACACACTAGAGGCAATATAGTCTTTGATGATCTGAATGACCTGGTTCCATAAGGACAGGGGGATCAGGATGCTATGGAGTACCTGAGGCATATGGGGCATGGTCAGTATCTTCACCGATGGGAAATACTATTTGTTTAGGCAACTTTGCTTGGTTGGAATTCAAGCAAAGGCCTTCTCATGCATGTAGACTATTCACCAGACTAGCTTGAGTTCCTCCAGCCACAACCAATTGGCAGGATCAAAATCAAGGGCATCAACATGTTTCTGTGTGAAATGCAAGCCAGGAGTTAGGTCAGGGGGGTGCATAGGTAATGGAAGAGGTCCAGCTAATGGATTGTTAGGTAATTGGCAGAGTACCCAGTACTCCTCCTGGAGAGGAGCCAGGACTGACTGAATCTTCTTGGCCACCCACTTGTAAGCCAAGGAATGGAATATAGTATGAAAAGAGTAAGTTGCCTTGAATGTGGCCAGGTGGGCAGGTATCAAAGCAGATTGGGTAAAAGAGGAGAAATCATATGAAGGAGATGGGGTATGATGAAATAAGTCTGGCTGTAGTAATATAGTCTGGAAAGAAGGGAACAGAGCATGATAGATATATGATGAAATAGAAATGGTACTTTGTGACTTCCCCCAATCCTTCGATGGATTATCATAGTTTAAAAACTCATGGTTATGATAGACTAGTGACTTGAACAAAATAGTCTATGCCAGCAATGCAGGCATCTTTCTGTCCAAGCATTGACCTGCACAAAATTAGTATCATGCATGCACATGGCAATACAGTCACCTGAGAAGTGGAATTTCCACAGCTCCCTGTGGACAATACCCTTTGATACCATAGAGAATGATAGCCCCTATCATGACCTATATACCCCTATTTTTCCAGATTTTTCCACCTATTGGTTATTGAGATATTCATTAATCTCTTTGGTTATACCCTTATGTATATTTGCATTACATACCATACTATTTCTTTGATTTCTCTTTATTTATTTAGTTACTTAGCTAAGTGCCAGTCAGATGAAGTGATCATGTGACCCCTAACTACCATGTGACCTTGTCCCCATTAGTCTGTACAGCCCTGCACAGCATAGCCAGCCTCTTTGGCAGAATATTCCAAATTTGGACTCCTTTGCTCAAAATGCTTTCCCTTAGTGTGCTTGTGTTTGACAGCTTGTGCCTGGCATTAGTAAACAATTGTGCCTTAATTTATAAGCCACCAAGCCCTCTCATTGGCTAGCACAGCCTCCTGTATTTATGTATATAAAGAGGAGCATTTTGGCCTATAGAAAGAATCTCATTTTCTACCTCAGATAATCTCATCTGATAAGAGATCCCCAGGGAAACCTAATAAGACCTAATAAGGCAGGGTACCCCAGAGCGAAGTAAATAGGAGTTTAGAACTACTATTAGGCTATTAGGACTTGTACTTAAATAAAGGACAAGTTTTTAAAATTATTTTTTTGGGAGAAACTCCTTTTTGGGCAACAAAAGGCATCTGGTCTTAGTAAGCAACCTAAGCGTCCTGTAGTACCAAATAAGGACTACACTTCACCTCCCCAAGCCAAACTTGCCTGCTCCTTAGTTGAGACAATAAGATTGAGTTGTAATAACCCTTCTAAGTCTACTAAGTGTACCATCAAGTTAACTACCAACCAGTAACTGAGCCTCTTGCCATCATTAGGATGACCTACCTATAGGACTCCTACCCCTATCTCACCTGGACTTACTATCCTAAGGGATTAGCCTAAGTCTATGCTTTCAGCCTTTAGCTATGGTTCCTTAATATGCAACAAGACTGAGTTTTGCTATAACCAGCTGAGTGACCAAGTGACCTAACAACCCTCTGCTTACCTAAGCACCACTCCTGGATGCAATATTCCCAGGAGTTCCCTACATACAAATCATTAGCATTAGGCAAAACATAGGCCAAGTTTCTAAATTGCCTATCTCTTATATTAATCAAGTATAAGCTTCCATAACTACTAGGCAACCTATTGCCATTATCTTGAGCTCATTAGGTGTGTAATTCACCAAGGATCACCTTTACTAACCAGGTCATTAGCTAAAACCATCATTAACAACCAATCTGTAAACTCATGTGAAGGATTGGCAAACAAACCACAACTCCTGGTACATTAAATAAATTTTCCCTTTCTACTTGGAATTATATCCATTACCCCTAACTCTGTCAAGGGCAGACTTCTTGTCCTTCCCTTTAGCAAAATGTTCTAGCCCATGAAGACAAGACACGTTGTTTGGGGATTACCTATTTTGGTTGGTTCTTCATCATCTTGTCTAAAAAGAGGATAGCGTGGGTGGGTAGTTTGTATACCTTTCCCAAGTTGGAGTCTTTAATTGTTTGAGAGCCATGAGGGAAGTATTTGGTAGCAGCACTCATGAGGGTGGGAGGGACAACCAAGGAGATCAAAGTTTGTGTGTTGACCTGCACCAAAATGTTTGGATGCAAATATTTAATTATTGTATATGTGATGCTGGACATTTGACTTGAAATTTGAGTTTTCACCTTATTCCCATGGTCCAAATACTTAGCTAATTGAGGGACATATAGACCATAGTGTCTAGTATATACCCCTATTTTTCCTTATTTTTTCATGCACAGGTTGTGGAGAAATAATATGATTTCTTCCAACATACTTTTATTACTACCTACAACTACATAGCTACTCATTTTCTTAATATCCCTTTTACCCTTGAGTACTTAGCCAAGTGTCAGAGAAGCAAATGAAGCATGTGACCTCAGTTGTGAATCACCTGACTCAGATCATGTGACTGTGCACACCATGAGTCAAAATGAGTCAAATAAGGACTAATCAAAGCACTACCCCTAGACTAGCAAATGATCATGTGACCTGCACAGCATGAGTCAGCATGAGTCATTGCCAAGCCAAAGGCTATTTCTAGCTTATTGCAAGTCATTTTCTAACAAAATGAGTCAAAATGAGTCAATATAAGTCAGTATGAGTCATATCTTGGCACAGCCACCTTGGAAGCGAAGGTAGCACAGCAACATGTAAATTACTATATAAGGTGTGCGATTCAGCCCCATTTGGCAGGTTCCCTCTTTTAGAAAAAAAATTCCTACTTGAGTAAATCTCAATCAACAAGTGCTCACAAGTGCACCCCTCTACAAACAAATAGAGAGGCTGTGTAGAGTAATTCCCACGCTATAAATAGAACTACTTAGACCCATAGTTAGGAGTATACTGCATCTCTTAGGATAGTGACAGTTAGGACACCTTTAGGAAGAAAACCCTAGAGTGGGCAACTAAAGAGAATAGATCCCCAGCTGTTAGGAAGACCTAATAGTTAATAGCACCTTGAGAAAGGATTGAGTTGAGCATTTGAAGCTGATTACCAACTCCTTAGTGTATAATAGAATCAGTTTAGGAAAGACTATTCTGTGTGACTAAGAGATGTGTGTGAATCAGTAGTGAGAAGTGAAGTGTATTTATGCTACCTATCCAATTAAGCCTTCCAAATCAATTGGAGCTAATTGGAAGTCATTGAGAGTACATCTTAGGGAAGTAACCCTAGTCACTACAAAATATTCTTCTAGCAACCTGATAGTTATCTAAAACATTCCCCAACTAACTATAGTACATCTCATACACCACCTCAACAGAAACCCAGACCCTCAACATATTACTGAACCCCAATCCCCTCAACCTTGTTGAAGATTGATGAACAAACCATGTGCCTAACAGTCAACTCCTTTCTATGAGATTGATACTTGTTTCTAGTACCAACTCAACCAGGAAAGAGTACTCTCTTCACCTCGCTTCAGGTTTACTACCCATGGAGAAAAGATTGGTTGTCTGGTAAGCATTTCTTAGCATTTCTACTGATCTTATCTAGAAAGAAAACAGTGTGATATTACTTGTACCTGTAAAAAGATTTCACCAGCATTATAGTCAAGCTAGAGATTCTTGACAACTCTGAGGGTGGCCTTGGTGCTGGTGTTAGCATTGGATATAGTCACTGTGTGATCTGACCTGACCAGTAGATTAAGGTCTTTCCATACCCATCTGGAGATGGCGACTATTTTAAAGCCCGAGTCAAGAACTCCAAGGATAGACTAGCCAGTACCAATGACCTTGGTTTCAAATGCCTGAAGTAGTACTGAATGGTGCATGACAATCTGACTGTCATCACTACAAAGGATGCTCTCACTGAATGCACATTCTACTGTGCTGAGGTCACATCTGATGAGCTCATTAACCTGGATAGAGTTAGCAAATACTGGGATATGCTTAACCATTGACAGATCCTTAAGCTGTTGACAGACATCTGGCATGACCACAATAAGTTCATGGATGGGAACCGGTACTATGATTGCAAGGACCTGGTCTAAGAGATGCTTTGGGGCAGTCTTGTCTTCAAAAGGGAATGAATATCTAAATTGGTCCATTGGAACAAGGAATAATGATGGGTTAGTAATGATGACATGGGAGGGAATGATACTAAAGGATGATGGTGTTGATGTCGAGGGTTAAGGTGCTAAAGACATTGAGGAGTCCAGGGTCCAAGACCAAAAGGCCTCAATTACTGGGGAAACAAGTTCCTTTGAGACAGAGGTAACCCAGAGACTAGGGTGATTGGTCTTCTAAGATGGCATCTCAATACCATCAAAGTAAACACTGTAGGAGCTGGAGGCTCTCTATGTTCATATACAGAGTTTTTCCCCTTTTCTAGCACCCTTTAGATTTTCCAACATGTCCAACAATATTCCTGTCCTATCCCATGTCCATCTGAGTGGACCCGACCTCCATAAGTATGTTCCTGCTTTTCATTTCATCATTCCTGATCATCCACCCCAACTTGGGCATGGCCAGTTGATGACTAACATGATGTAACCAGTTCTATTTGTTTTCGTACATCATTCTTACATCATCCTGTTTCCCTATTTGTATATCCAATCATTGGCAACATTTACTTCTGTTCAGATCATTCTAGATCATTTTCGCTTGATTCCATTAAAGGGTCACCATATGTGATTACAGGGCAATTCATACCTTTGCACATGCACAAGGTTAAAGAGATTGCTAGGTCTCTTTGAGTGCAGAGGCAACAGTGAAGGGTAAACTCAGTGAGGGAGAGTACTCACTTGCTGTAGTGCACTTGGCAAGTTAGTTGCTAGAAGTTATTTACAACGTGATATGAAGTAAAGAACTTAAATTGTGGGCTTTGAAGAAGCCAGGTTTAAATACAGTACAGAATTGTTTGTATATATTGTGGAAATATCCATAACGGATAAAGGGCTGAGTAATACGTAGCAGTGCACAATAATAACTAGCCAATGGTAGAAGATATACAGTAGATGGCACAATATGTCAAAAAAATGGTGTGATATGGCACCATAATGATATAATATGATGTCATCATAAGATAAGAATAAGTATGACGTCATCAGTCTAGAACAATGATGTCATGGATCTAGAATAAATTAGTAATCATAAAGAGCGATTCAGATAAGATAAGTCAATGGAATTTAAATAGTAGAATCTAAATATTTCAATACTCTACCTCACTATTCATGATGGAAATGATGAATATGGTGTAAGGGAAAGTTTCTTGCAGTTCTCCTCAAAACGCTACCATATCAGATTCTTTGTAAAGATATCTGCAACTTGTTTGTCAGTGGGAATATAGAAGAGTTTAATCTTCTCATCTGTAACACATTCTCAGATATAATGTTCCAGAATTTCAATGTGTTTTGAACAACCTTCTTGTGCTAGATTAGCAGCAAGGAACATGGTACCTTGATTGTCACAGGGTAAAGGAATGGCTTGAAGATTAAACTTCAATTCAAAAAGAAGAATCTGAATCCAGGAAAGCTGTTTAGCTGCTTCTGTCATTCCTACATATTCTGCTTCTGTTGAGGATAGGGTTATCTTCCGTTGTTGTCTGGAAAGTCAAGAGACTATTTCATTGCCAATGAACATTGCATAACCAGAGGTAGATCAACAAGTTTTGTGATCACCAGCCCAATCTGTATCAGAATATGCTATAATGTCAGATTGAGAAGATCCATCATATGTAATGCAGAGATTCTTAGTACCAAGTAGGTACTGTACAATATAAAGTGCTTTTTGCAAATGTTTATCCGATGGATTAGCAGAGAACTGTGACATTTTGATAACAGAATAGGAAATATCTAGGTGAGTGTCTAGCATGATATATGTATAGTAGTGATCCAATTACTGACTAATAATGACTACAGAGTTGAGAGGAGGTTTCCGTTATGAGGGGAACAGGATTGTACCCAGAAGGAAGGGGGGTACGAGCTACTTTGGCATTTTGAAGTTTGAAGCGACCTATGACCTTTTTGGCATAAGTGACTTGGTCTAGCTTCAATGTTTGTTTAGAATGATTGCACGTAATATGCATGCCAAGATATTTAGTAGTAGCTCCTAGATCATGACTTTCCCATTTATCCATGAATTATTTCTTCTTCATCAAGAGATAGGAAGGATTGGAGCCAATGAATAAAGCATTGTCAACATAAATAACCAAAATAATAATGTCCTGACCATGAAAGTGAACATAGACACCAAGATCTCCATGTGTCCTAACAAATCCCATTCCTAGCAAATATTTGTATAGCACCTTGTTCCATTGTAGGATGGCTTGTTTTAAGCCATAGATTGCCCTTAGCAAACAACAAACTTTCTTCTCCATGCTGGATTGTACGAAACCTTTGGGCTGTTCCATATAAATTTATTCATCAAGTTCTCCAAAAAGAAAAGCTGTCTTGACATCTAGTGCTTCAATTTCCCAATCTTCAAGTGCTGCAATAGAAAGAGAAAGAAGAAGTTGAACAATCTCAAATCTTGCAACTGGTGAAAAAGTTTCTTCAAAATCTATCCCATAAACTTGAGTAAAGCCTTTGGCAACAAAGTGAGCCTTAGTTCAGCCATCGCTTTTGATAACATATACCTATCTCCCTTTGACAGGTCTTCAATCAGGTGGTAGGTCAACCAATTCCCATACTTTGCACTCTTTAAGCAATTTAATTTCTTCTTTCATAGCAATTTTTCATTTGTTCTGTTCTCTTTTCGGAAGTTTCAGAATATCCTTATAGTGCAATAGTGTGCCAATGATGGAGATAGCAGAGGCTATAAAAGAGCCAAAGAATCGAGCACTGTACAAGGTACCAAGATCATCATCCTCATTTGTAGGGACAGGTGACTAAACATCTTATTCAATATTCACAGAAGGACAATCTCCATAAGCATTATTTGGATGAATGCATGGATTGTGAATACAAGTACCATGACGAGGTTAATCTGCTTGTGGTGGTTCAGGAGGATTGGAGAAGGACTATGAGAACGCTGTTGATTTTCTTGTGGAGGGAATTGTTGATTGGGGGCATGACCATCCATTGATGGAAATTAATAATGATGAGTGATTAGTATAAAGTCAGCTGAATCAAGGTCTTTATTCTTGTCTTGATCCTGGTCTAAAAGGTTGTTTGGAATAGAAATCTCGGCAGGTTTGTCTTGTAGCTTTCTGAGGCAATAGGAGAATACAAGTTCAGCAAATGTGGCAGTTGAAGAAACAATAACAGTTCTTCTTTTAGGGGACCAAAAGCAGTATTCCTTAGTTCCTTTCTTATATCCAATGAAGATGGCTTCTTCTGCTTTAGCAGATAGCTTACTTCCTCAATCTTCTTTTGGAATAAAAACATGAGTGCAGCATCCAAATACCTTGAAGTAGGAAACATCTGGTTTACTTCCATTTCATTTAGATATGGGAGTAGCCCATTCAAGACAATGCATTGGCTGTCTATTGTGGATGTGGAGAGCAGTTTCAACAGCATCTTGCCAGAAAGAAGATGGCAGACAAGCATGTTGGCATATGGCCTCAGATTTTTCAAGGATTGTGTGATTAAAACATTCAGCATGACCATTTTGCTGAGGGGTATGTGGTACAGAGGTTTGATGCTCTATACCCTTGGATGAGAGGAATGTCCGAAGAAAATGATTAATGTATTTCCCCCCACAGTCTGAATGTACAAAACAAAAAAAGTAACTAGTCTGGTTCTCTGCCCAAGCAATCAAATCCTGAAGTGCTTGAATAGCTTTGGACTTGGAGCACAAGAAATGCAAGCTCACAAAACCAGAAGCATCATCAAGAAAGGTAATGATCCATTTGTTATGAGAATGTGACAAAGTCAGCATTTTGCACAAATCAATATGGATGAGGTCTAGCACATGAGAAGTATGTGAAGATGAAGCAGGAAAATCCTGCTGATATGCCTTGCCAAAAGCACAGCTTTTGCAAGTAGGCATCAAAGTGGAAGGCAAGAGAATAGGAATACCCAACAAATGCTGATGTGCATGTCAGATAGCATTCTTGAAGGGATGTCCAAGACACAAATGCCACAAGTCAAAAGACTTGGTATCCTGTAAGGAGTTAACTGAACCAACTGGAGTGATCAGAGAGGATCGAAACTAGTGGAGTGGAGAAGGTGGAAATAAAGCAGTGGCCTGTATTGTCACCCTTCCTTGATTGTTCCAAATCTTGGTTTAATTAGAAATCTCACATTTATAATCAAAAGCAGTGAGAAGATTAACAGACAAAAGTCTGCTAGCAGCATCAGGGGTATACCAGACGTCATGGAGAACGACAGAAATGGCCTCTGTCTTCACCTGTTTAAATATTGCTGTACCAGGACCATATAGGTTCATGATACCATTATTGATAGTCCCTTGCTTTAAATCAGAGAAATCAGTGAGGTATGGTGAAATGTGATCGAAGCATCCAGAATCAACAAGCCATAAATCCTTAGTATTTTGAGATTTCGCACCTAGAGCATAAGCTCTCAAATAAGCAGAATCATAGTAGTATTCACCATCAGGTATATTGTCATAATCATCATCTGATCTAGCATTGTCGTGCTCTTCACAGAGCAAACTGGAGTGATCTATGCCTCCTTTCCAAGTACCATCAATGTTTCGCTGGAAATCTCCATGGAAATTAGCTATGACTTTATTCATACTACATTTCTTAAACTTCTTTTTCTCAAAGCACTGGGGGAGAGGAGCTGGATCAAAGGGACAAGGAAGGTTCAGGACCAGTACCAATAGGCTCCATGGATTCTTCAAAATCTCCTGCATTAGCAGTGAAAGATTTGGCATCCCACTGGTTATTTTGAACTTCAACATGAAACTTATCAATGTCCATCATCATACTTGTCATATCACCATTCACCATGTTGGCAAAACCATCAACTTCATTTGCACATGCCTTTCCCTTTCCCTTATGGTCCATTCACTTATTTAAGGAAGAAGGTTTAGCACTCTGCTGAGTAGAAGTCTGTTGGGATGGCTTATAAGGTTTCTTTCCTCATTGAGAACGCTGAGTAGGACAAGGACAGTTAGAACCTTGTTCAGGACGACCATAAACCTCCCAACAATTTTCTATAAGGTGAGGCTTCCCGCAGTGACCACAGGTAGGATGAGAGGGAGCACGTTCAATTGTATTGGTATGATTCACTTCACTAGGAGTAGCTTCAAGGCAGTGAGCCAAGGATCTTCATTGCAGACAAGAAGTAGAATGAAGTTGGGATTCTTCAAGAATCTTTGGAACAATGGTGTCGGTGGTGAAATTGGCAGTAGTTACGGTCTGCACAATAGTGAAGACAAGAGGTTGGTATAAATAAGGGAGAGAGTTAAGCATGATCATAGTGTGAAGATTGTCAGGAAGCTGTAGTCCAGAAAAGGACATTTCATAGAAAGTGTTGGTCAACTTGTGAAGTTGAGCAGGAATGTCCTCCATATTTTGACAGTGAGATTCCATTGGATCAACTATGTGCACACTTTTACAAAAGCTTCGTACTGACCAGTGACACCAGTGGAAGAATAAAGGGTATTAAGTTGATTCCATAGATCCTTCACAAGAAAAGGATTAGCAACATTCCCAACAGCCACATAATTATTTTTCATGGAATGCTGCATATCTGCATGAATGAAAATGCTGATTAATGCTTGAGTTTGTTGATCGTTTGAAAGCCAAGTAGCTCTGGTATCAGCATCAGGCTGTAGAGCATAAGTAGAAGTTCCATTAACGATATTCCACCATGTTGCCATGGTAAGAAAGTTGCAGACTTGGCAAGACCAGATGGAATAGTTAGAAGAGCCTGCAAGAACTGCAGTGCAGGCCTGAATGGCTAAGTTGATAGTGAATGACATTCTACTTTATGTAGAAAATAAAGATGTTGGCGACAAAAGTCTATATAAAATTCTGATTAGCATTTATAACAGGAAAAATATGAATGGGAACTGATTGAGGTGGAATAAGAGGGTCTGTGACAAAGTCCATATCTTCTTGAGTGTCATTGTCACCATGTCTATTATCATCTGTGTCCTCGATGGTTTCTTCATCTTCTCTTGTCTTAGTGGATATAAAATCAGCATGTTGAGCAAGGTGCTGTAGTAAAGGAACTTGTTCTCTCCTAACTTGTATACATTCCAGAATGTATTCGTCAGAACATACAAGTTTCTTGAATAAATCAAAGTCCATAAAAGCGAAGAAATGAGGGTTAAGGATAGAAGAATATTGTGCATTTCTAGTCCTAAAACCTATTTTTGGACAATTGTGAGAATGATAGGGAGGAAGACAGTCCTTAGTATTATACAGAACAAGATGAAGATGAGAACTTGAAAAATATTTAAGATGCACAGGGGTACTCTGAACGTATCTTGGCTTTCCGTGGTTCTGATTCATGTAATGACCTCCCAATTGGACCGGCAATGGCCATACATTGACCAGGAACTTGAGCAGCTCTGATCCATGGATGAGGCAGTACTCTTTGTGCCAGTCATTCTTCTTCTTCGACAACATAGTGGTAAAGAAGGATGTGTCTATGTCAGTAGGGATCAGGGACATCATGACCAAGTTCTATAAGAGCACTCATATAGTTAGTGCCAAGCATCTTCATTATATTGAACCAGGGGTTCTTCTGCTTCCAAATTTGTTGCCACCTAGCATCAATCAACTCATTCCATATACGCTGCATTGAAATATCAGAATTATTAGAATAACTGGAGAAGAAATGAAGGCAGTTGAATTCATGGTGGACATACTAGTGCCGACTGTCCTTCCAAATAATGTCTCGTTCTGAGTTGATAGAGCATTCAGGAGTTTCGTAAATTTCCTGAAGAACTTGTTGATCCAGAACCTCAATAGGCTTGAGACTTTGATAAAATAAAATAAAATAGTTGCTAAATGTGTGGCGGTTGTGTTGGACTATCTCAAAGCCTTGGTTATGGACAGAGTGAGTGGGGGTGGAATGGTATTTCTTCACTAGGAAAGTATAACCCAGTCCTTCATAAAAGGGTACAATAGATTTATTCCAATACATAAATCCTTTCTTGAAAATAATATCCTGTTCTGGGATATACTGGACAGGGCCTTCTTCAATGATTACTTGTGGGAGAAGCTCACCATGGTAGAGAGTTGGAATCTGAACAACCTGCAACAAATGATAACCTGCACAGAACTAGTTTCATGCATGCACATAGCAATACAGTCACCCGAGAAGTGGAATTTCCACAGCCCCCTGTGGACAATACCCTTTGATACCATAGGGAATGATAGCCCCTATCATGAGATACATACCCCTATTTTTCCAGATTTTTCCACCTACTGGTTATTGAGATATTCATTAATCTTTCTAGTCACACCCTTACACTTGCAAATATGTACATAGCATATTATTTCTTTGATTTCTCTCTATTTATCTAATTACTTAGCTAAGTGCCAGTGAGACGAAGTGATCATGTGACCCCTAGCTACCATGTGACCTTGTCCCCATTAGTCTGTACAGCCCTGCATAGCATAGCCAGCCTCTTTGGCAAAGCATTCCAAATTTGGACTCCTTTGCTCAAAGTGCTTTCCCTTAGTGTGCCTGGGTTTGACAGCTTGTGCCTGGCATTAGTAATCGATTGTGCCTTAATTTATAAGCCACCAAGCCTCCTGATTGGCTAGCACAGCCTCCTGTATTTATGTATATAAAGGGGAGCATTTTGGCCTACAGAGATCATCTACCTCAGATAATATCATCTGATAAGAGATCCCCTGGGAAACCTCATAAGACCTAATAAGGCAGGGTACCCCAGAGCGAAGTAAATAGGAGTTTAGATCTACTACTAGGCTATTAGAACTTGTACCTAAATAAAGAACAAGTTTCTAAGACTATCCTTTTGGGAGAAACCCCTTTTTGGGCAACAAAAGGCATCTGGTCCCTATTAGTAAGCAACCTATGCGTCCTGTAGTACCAAATAAGGGCTACACTTCGCCTCTCTGAGCCAAACTTGCCTACTCCTTAGTTGAGACAATAAGATTAAGTTATAATAACCCTTCTGAGTCTACTAAGTGTACCATCAAGTCAACTACCAACCATCCCCTGAGCAAACCTTTGCTAGGGCTCATTAGGACGACCTACTCTATAGGACTCCTGCCCCTATCTCACCTAGACTTACTACCCTAAAGAATTAGCCTAAGTCTATACTTTTGACCTTTAATTGTAACTCTTTAGTACACAACAAGACCGAGTTTGCTGTAACCAGCTGAGTGACTAAGCAACCTGACACGACCCTCTGCTTACCTAAGCACCACTTCTGGACACAATATTCCCAGGAGTTTCCTACACACAAATCATTAGCATTAGGCAAAACCTAGGCCAAGTTCCCAAATCACTCACCTTTCGTACTATTCAAGTACAAGTTTTCACGGTTACTAGGCAACCCATTGCCATTAACTTGAGCTTATTAGGTGCATAATACACCTAAAATCACCTTTACTAACCAGACCATTAGTTGAAACCATCTTTAACAACCAATCTGTAAACTTACGAAAAGGATTGGCGAACAAACCACGGCTCCTGGTATACTTGATTTTCCCTTCCTACTTAGAATTATATCCATTACCTCTAACTCCACCAAGGGTACACTTCTTGTACTTCCCTTGAGCAAAATGTTCTAGCCCGTGGAGACAAGACAAATTGTCTGAGGATCACCTATTTTTGGTTGGTTCTTCGTTGTCTTGTCTAGAAAGAAGACAGTGGCAGGGGACGGACAGTCGAGAAAATGAAGTAAAAACAATAATATAGTCTCAGAAACGGGACTATCAACGAATGTCATGGAACTGTCAAAATCTGTCACGGAACTGTCAAACGATTGAGCCCAGAGCATGACTGTGCTTGGGTCTCAGTTCACTATCTCAAGAAAAGATAACACATATCGAAGCATTGAAAACAGTGGTTTTTCCAAAAATTAAGAATGATAAGCATGAAAGAAAGAAATAAAACAATTGTTAGTGAAACTAGACAGGGATTGAGGTATACTTGATCAGTCCCTGAGGGACAGACGGCGGCGTGACGATCTCTGGGGTGCCATGTTGCCAATGAAAATCTTCTTGTTTGGCATGGAGATGGCGAGTGTCATGATATAGCAACTGTGCTTCTGTAGCGCAGCAGCCAGCAAGAGAGTTGGGGTCGTTGAGGTGGAAATCGTGGAGGAGCTGGGTGACGAGATCTTCGTCCGGGAGAGGGATCTGTAAGGTCTGATCAATAAGATCAGCTAGTTCCATCTCACCCATGAAACAGAGCGTTCCACTGGCCGATCGGGGGAAACCGATCTCCTTGAGAGTAAAAAGTGGGTTGGTGGAGGGTGCTCATTGCTGGAAAAACTCGCCCCAGTGTACTGAGGTGGGGGTGATGGTAGTGTCATCAATAAAGATGACCGCAGTGGTCTCCTGCAGACAGTCATATGCCTGCAGGAGAGATAGTACTGCGAGAATGGAATGTAAGATGCTATAAGCGTCTGTGCAGAACTTGTGCATGTCTTTGAGATGGCAGCAGTGGTCAATCTGGAGCCGGAGCATGTGGAGTTCATAGGATGGGGTGTGGCCAAAATAGACTGTAGGGGGATGATATATTAGTTGTTCACTTCTTGGTGCTCCATCCCAGTCACATGCTTGCTCCACATACCCTCTTAACGATAAGTAGAAGGTTGTTGTATGAAAGATCACTGCATCAATGTACAGCGAAACAATCTCCCCTTGTGCGGGGAAGGGTGATAGTCAGGGTTGTACTTGAAGGGCGGCTGGAAATAAGTTGTGCCGTAGTTTCCGTTCATCTTGAATGAATTAGTCCCATCGAAATGTCCTTCCCTGAAGGGAAGAACTCCAAACCTTTGACTAGTCCTCGTATGGAACTGATTGGGGTTGAATATACCCTTCATCAGAGGATTAGATCAACTGAAAAACATTTTCCTAGGGTGATCCAGGTCTTTGCTAAGAGGTGAGGGGTACTAGGAGATATTGGAGCTCCATGTCGACAAGGTGGTAGAGATGGTACTCCTAGTCTGTGATTGCTCGTCTTCTTCAATGATTGGCTGATCTGTAATAAAAATAGGAGATGGGGTCGGAGTGACAACGTACCCTGAGTGCAGCGTCAGGTACCCATCCTTCTTGGACAGGGCGAGAAGAAGGAACCTCCCCATCAATGGGGAGGTGGTTGGCAGGATATTCCTTAGCCCTAAATCTAAGACTTTCTCACCCGGTACCTTCTGTGGTTGATTGTCGGCATCTTCATCAGCAATCTTCTTTTCCTCCTGAGCTCAACTGAGCTCACGTCTCAGGCCACTGGTATGAAGGAGGGAGAGGAGGGAAGGGGGATCATCATGTTGGGGAGGAGGGGTGAGGATGGGAGGAGGCAGCGCGCAGCTCTCCTGCTCAAGGAGGTATTCGAGCTGTGCTTGGTAGCTAGGGAGGAAGGGAGCGGTACAATGACCTAATCGGGTAAACGTCGCATAGGGGACAAGGGATGTGATCTTCTGGGCATTATCAGGTAGTGCCACAGTGGGCAGGTTTACCTGACGCTTATTGGGTTCTGTGTCCACTTTGGATAATTCCGTGGGAAGTATGTAAACTAATTGGTAATTGCTGTCTACATTGTACAGCATAGGTTATAGAGTGGCATACTGTGCTGAGTTTAAAACGATGACGTCGGCTAGGCATTATTGATTGGGGCATGCACAGGCAAGGCAAGCGTCCCGAGTCGAAGCATTATCGAGCTTGGGCGGGGGCTGCCCATAGCTCATGAGGGATGGTTTGGGTTGGAAAATGGTCTGATAAGTGTCAGAGAGGTGATAGAAATGTTTCGGAATTATGCCCCAGAGATTCTCTTTCTCTGGGGACTTGCAATTAAACACTCTTTGCATTGTCAGGCTGTGATCTTCTTGCGCCTCAAGCTCTGGGCACACTTCCATATTTGGCTCATTTCAGATCTCCGGCTCCACTATCTTCCCCAAATAAGATTGAGTGGAGCTGTGCCCTCCTACTATGAGTGGCACACTTCCATTCTTGGCAGCCGATGGCTGTACAAGAATTTCTAAGGTCCAATTATCTTTGCCATTAACGTAGCTAAATCTTAGGTGTGTTCCATCTAATCTCTTGTCAATGGAGACAAAGTTCTGCTGCTGCCAAGGGTGGCCGAGTAGTATGTTGAGGGGACAATCAGTAGATACCCAAAAATTACTATGAATAGTTAGTCCTCCCATCTGTATAGCTAGATCGGGAATTAATCCTTCTAATTCACTGTTACCTCCGTTAGCATTACAAAGTGTTAGACTAGTGTCAACATCCATTGGCACTTGCAATTTCTCCCATAGTTCCCTAGTAATTATATTTACTTCACTACCAGAGTCAACTACAGCGCTATACACTTTGTTAGCTATGCAGACAGCCGGTGTCACTTGTCGAAACCTAATTTGATCGGCCAATGCTTGTGTCAATTCCCACGAGTTACCTAATATTTCTCCAGTGGTCAGTTCTACCTTAGTGCCAAGTATTTTAGTCAGCACATCACGAGGATTTGTGGCAGCAGATAACTCTGTGCATTGCACTGCCATGTTTCTGGAATATCCCTTAGAAGGCTGTACACTCAAACAGGGTTTATTTCTGTCAACTCTTTTAGGAAACTCCACGCTTCTTCCTTTTTTGTCATTCCCTCCTTGCTTCCTCTCAGAGATGTCGGCCATCTCTACATCTTCATCATCACACTCATTGGCGCATACTCGTCGAGCATCCTTCGACACTCCTATCGGGAATGTCATTTCTTGATGAGGTAAGTCGATCAATTTTGATTGCTCATTGCTGACACCATTTGTTACTTCCCAGCTCTTGAATGGCACGTGAGCATTCTGGATATCATCCCGTTGCTTGAACAACTTCGCCCGTTCGTCCTGGCCTCTTGGGGATGCTTTTGGATCATCCCAGGTACTCAGTAAGTCATTCTTCTTATTCTTTCACCATTCAAGCTGATTTTGATCTTTCTTTTCAGATTGATCATTTCTATCGTTTTAGTGACTCGACCATGGACATGATACCTCGTTAGCATCGCTGTCATGAGTATTAGGTGAGCTTTTAATCACCACTTCATTCCGGCACTGATTGCCTTCCAATTTCTTGGGAGGTACATATACTCCGTCCATAATCTCTTTTTGGGGGGTCTTTGCTTTGCGCTGGGATTGCATGACACCATAACTTTGCAAGATTTCATTGACATCATCTTCGTCATCCTCGTCCATCAGTAGATATGGTATGAATAATTTCTTGTCCTTTCCAGTTGGTTCTTCTTCATCACTGATTAATATATCAGGTATGATATAGTTTGATGATCCATGCTTCAAGCTATCATGGTCTATCATAATGAGGTTTATTTGTGCCCGTTTATTCTCCTGTGCATGTTGCTCAACCATTCGATGATAGCTTTCTATTATCGACTTGTCTGCTCTCCTATTGAGTGGTCCCTGATCTCTAGGTAAGTTTACCATACCCCATCGGTCATAAGCTAATTCTCCACTGTCTATTAATTCTAGCACGTGGGGACAATCGCTTAGGCAATGGTCATGACTGTTACACCTGAAACATTTAAAGGGTGGGCAAGTATTAGGTAGACTTTTATTCCTGACATTAGTCGACCTTTGTAATACTTTCCTAGTAGTAATATTATTCTGTGTACTACTAGAGGGTTCCTTGAATGTTACAGATTTTAACCTAGGTTTTTCTAAGATGTCTGCTATCAAAGGTTCTACCTTAGGGGCCTTGATGTAAGCTCTCGCATAAGCAGGATCATCAAGCTTGAGTTTACTCATACGATCTATGAGTGAATCAACATCATCTGAGGACTTCTTGGGTTCTTTCTTTGGCTCAGGCTTCTTCTTTGCCTGCTTCTCAGGGATCTTCTTCAATCCCTTGTCCTTGTGTTTCTTGGAGGATTTCTTCTTCTTCCTTCGATATTCATTGTCTGAGCTTTCTTCAGATGAGTCTGTAGTAGAGTCAAAGTCAGTGCTACTCTCTTCAGAGGAGCTCTCCATGTCAGTATCAGTGCCATCCTCATCGAACTTATATTGATGTAGTAACTGGCTTATGACTCGACTGACTTCACTAATCTGAAAGGACTTACTCATATCTACACCAGTATTACCAGCAAGTGGATGTATCTGCACCTTCTCTCGCATGTACTTAGGGATTCCTTTCCAAAAGTAGGTGCAATATTCTTTATCTTGAATTACCTTCACGGCCTTTAACCATTGTACAACCACTGTAAACTTGCGCTGGTAGGCCTTCCATTGTGACATCTTGTCCAAGCTTTTCTTGGCATATTTCTGAGTGAGCTTCCTAAGGTCACTCTTTCTGTACCGAGCATCTACTTGCTCAGCATCATAGAGATGGAGGATCTTGGCTTTCATTCCATCCCAATGAT
Organism: Hortiboletus flavorubellus; assembly: GCA_038093115.1. Taxonomy (NCBI): domain Eukaryota; kingdom Fungi; phylum Basidiomycota; class Agaricomycetes; order Boletales; family Boletaceae; genus Hortiboletus; species Hortiboletus flavorubellus. The sequence goes on from JBBPRR010000207.1 coordinate 32,260, forward strand.
CATTCTCATATTCATCAAGGGATTCAATCAGTCATCCAACTTGACTGCTATAGTAGTTGGTGACCCCTTCACATTTCTCTTTGTTAGTGGTGATGTTGTACGGAGTGAGCAATTGCTCATATTGCCTTAAGAAGCGTCTGACTTTAAAGTAGTGCCCTTTAAATTTGTCAGGGGCATCTTGGCTTCTGTGACTGGGTAATGTAGTAGGTGTTGTTCCTGTGGTGCCTATCATAACTTGTAGTGTCTTGTTGTATACTTAGGGGTAAGTTACGTACTCTCTATAGGACTTGTTGTGATGTAACTTTGTTATTAAAACCCCCTCGTGGTGGGCTCCAGTTGTCTTCTTTCTAGATAAGATCAGTGAAAATGCTAAGAAATGCTTACCAGACAACCAATCTTATCTCCACAGATAGTAAACCTGAAGTGAGGTGAAGAGAGTACTCTTCCCTGGTCGAGTTGGTACTAAAAACAAGTATCAATCTCGTAGAAAGGGGTTGACTATCAGGTATGTGGTTTGTTCATCAATCATCAATGAGGTTGAGGGTGATTGGGGTTCAGTAACACGTTGAGGGTCTGGGTTTCTGTTGGGGTGGTATACGAAATGTACTAAAGTTAGTTGAGGAATGATCTAGTCAACTCTTGAGTTGCTAGGAGGGTACTCTGTAGCAACTAGGGTTACTTCCCTAAGATATGCTCTCAATGGGCTTCCAATTAGCTCCTGTCAATTAGGAATGCTCAATTGGATAGGTAGTGTAAATATGCTTCACTCTTGCTACTAATTTACACATGTCTCTTAGTCACACAGAATAGTCTTTCTTAAACTGATTCTATTATGCACTAAGGAGTTGGCAATCAGCTTCAAATGCTCTGCTCGACCCTTTCCCAGGGTACTAATGAACTATTAGGTCTCCCTACTAGCTAGGGATCTATTCTCTTTAGTTCCCGATTTTGGAATTTTCTTCCTAAAAGTGTCCTAACTGTCCCTATCCTAAGGGATTCAGTATACTCCTAACTTGGGTCTAAGTAGTTCTATTTATAGCGTGGGAATTACTCTACACAGCCTCTCTGTTTGTTTGTAGAGGGATGCACTTGTAAGCATTTGTTGGTTGAGATTTACTCAAGTAGGAACCTTTTTCCTAAAAGAGGGAACATTCCAAATGGGGCTGAATCGCGCTCCTTATATAGTAATTTACATGTGGCTGTGCTACCTTCAGTTCCGAGGTGGCTGTGCCAAGATATGACTCATACTGACTCACTTTGACTCAACCTGTCAGAAAATGACTAGCAATCGCTAAAAATAGCCTTTGGC
>JBBPRR010000208.1:0-33487 GCA_038093115.1 Hortiboletus flavorubellus
CCTGACGAAATGGGCCGTTGCTTCTCGAAATCTGGTCTGACGCATGAACGCAAAGGCAAGACACTGGTGCAGATAGCGTAGTGTCACCTCGTGTACATGCACGTCAGCGCGTTAAGTCCGAGTATCGCGCACTACCCACCTGGCCACCCGAACTCGTGCTCCCCAGCGCAAGATCAGCCTCAGCTCGATCTAGCAGCGCTTCCGCTTCTGCCAGTCTGCCATTTTGGAGAAGTGATTCTACTTGCGCAAAAAGTGTTGAGGGGAGAAGTGAATAGATGGAGGTCTGGCCGAGTACAAGGACGGGTGAGCGAGGATATGACGAATGTCCCATCGCGCCTTGGCTCGACGCAGTCCAGGTCGAAGTCGGGTCATGTGCAGTGAGGGCGTGGGACACTCCTGCCTGTTACAATTTGGAACTTGGGTTAGGTTGGCTGGCAGTCCAGTCCAAACTTGGTGTCGACCTTGCGCCCATGTCTAGGTTTGGGGGGTGCGTGGCTTCCTCGTTCACGATCCAGGGGTCCTGGAGGCTGGGCAACATCCTCATGTCGCGGTGGGACCAACGGATGGACCCACAGAAGTCCTGCGTATTAATGGATACCGGCTCTATCATACAACGCAACCCACAGCCTGTCGCTCTGCGCTAACAACCTGCATTCGACTTATATCCAGCCCCCAATGCTCACCATCGACCGTATGGATGAAACAAGTCTTTTCGGCGACTCTGTAGCTACATCAGAGGAGTCGCAGTCAGAGTCCTCTGATTCGTCGTACCTGAATGTTGACCTCAAGAACGACATTGAAGATGAGGAAATGGACACTACGGCGTCTGAACAAGTGAACCAAGAGCTGGAAGAAGTAAGGAGTGGTATACCTACCGTAATCCTGAAATTACACCCATAGATATGTTATGTTTTTAGGTTGACGTTGAAGCTACAGAACAATCTCACTCCGAAGAGGATCTTTGTTCCTCTATCCCAGGAATGTATCGCATCCTCGACTTGGTCAGCGAGCGTGGCAGCAGTGGTCTCGGTATGATGGCACACGACGTCTCAACTTAGCTCTTACATTCACTAAGTCGATAAGATTATCATCGCTCAAGATTCTCTCAAGCGTTTCCTGAACAAGATTTCTCCTGGCGCTTACATGTCCTTGACAAAGGTCGATTTCAAGGCTCTCGATAAGTTACAAGTCAAACCCATCGGGATTTATGGGAGCAAAGGCGAGATTATTCGCTTTTTGGCCTCCGTAGCTGTCATAGACGAGGCCGTGTACGTCGCTGCCCAGCACGTGATTCACTTGTCACTGACAACTCGACAGTTCAGCCAGGTTGATCGATCCTCTGGAAACAAAAAATGAAAAGCCAGCTCTCCGCTCTGGCCTATACATCTGCCGTGTTTCGGCGCCCGTCGGCGGAGTGGAAAGGATGTATGTCATCTACTGGCCAGAAGAGTCGACTTGGGACGATGGTGCTTCACCACCTGTGCGCAGAAATCGTGTCACCTTCATGAGGCAAGGTTACCATGGAACGTAGTATTTAAACACTCGCTGACACTCAAACCATCAGATTCCTCACGAAGATTTGTGATCAAGTCACGGCCCTGATATCCGAAGACCATGCAAAATCCATGATTTGGAGCAGTTCGGTCAGCGATGATCAACTTTCTGAATCTGACGAAGATGAAACCGATCGATTATTCACCTTCGAGGTTGCGAAAACAATGGAGCAAGAGGAGGGCGTCTCCGTGCGCCAGGGATTTGAGGCATGTCACCTTCTCATCCTTTATCCGGGTATCAATGATTACCCGGCTTGTTAGTGCGCTTCCGATGAACTCGTCGTTACCGAACTGCACCCAGAGTGCAACATGGACCCCGAGTTCTTCAAGCCACGCTTACTATTTGGCGAAACGAAACAAGGATATATAACAACACGATATGTACCTGTAAAACGCTCCGTTGAGATCCTCAACACTTCTAAGATCAACGCATTACAAGATGCTTTGTATGCCCTTTAAACCACATCTCTCTTCACGTCTTTCTGACCCATTCACAGGCTGAAGGAGCGTCTGCAGATATCAGAGACTATTGACCCCGAATCACTCAATCACCTGGTCCGATTGGGGCTTGACAAGCGTTTCCCTGACGAGTGCGGTATTTGGGTGAAGGAAGTTAGCGCCATCAGATCGGCTGAGCAGAAGAACATAAACGCTCAGCGAAAGAAGGCTCAGGATAAGTTGAGCGAGGCCAGAGCCCAGGCGGAATCAAGCATCCGGTTCGCGATTGTCAATGCTGTGTTTTCTGGCTATCCGTTTGTCGTCATTTCTCTCTCTGGCCCTTGCTTACAAATAAGGTTATAGCACGCTTGATCATAGCTCATGCTTCGCCTCTGCCCCAGCTCTCACTCCTGATGAAGAATCGAGACTGATTGGTGGGTCTATGCATCGCTGGCTCCGTACCCATATCGATGACATGTCTTAGAATCCTATTCCAACCTCACAACAATCCACCCGCGTATCGCGGAGAATTTCGTCGATGAACTTCGCCGAGCTAATTGCAAGACTATCATCGATGAAAGCTTCAGAAAATCAAAGGAGAAGATCCTTTTCGTCCTCTATTTATCCCGAAACCTCATTAACATGACTGAGACTCAACTAACGACACTCGTTCAGTCAGTTTCCAAGGATAACAAACGGCAGTTGGAGGCTACCCTGGCCACTATCCTCCACGAGATCGCGACGCCAGCGGGCGAACCATCTAAGCCGACGTCGACTGAGATACGAAGTGCTGATAAGATGCTTAAGGAAGGTGGCAACGAATCTTCTTTTGTCAGTGACTCGAACTTCATCGCGGATCTCGAGGGTCTCTCTTCCGCTGTACCCATGTTGCAAGAAGCAATAAAGGCCGCAAAGGATCAGGCCCAGAAATACCTCAGGGGTGTCGCGGATAAGCTCTGTCGGGCTCTCCTCGATTCTGCTCTTCGCATACAATTAGACGATACCCTGGCGCAACTGAAGACCGAAGCGGGCCGTTGTAGCGAACAAGGCACTCGTGAAGTAGCACACTCTCTGATCAAGAAGATAAATTCTCTATCGGAATCGTGTGATTCGCCGTAAGGTCCTTTTGAAATGATTGATAAGTGCACCAATTAATCAATGACTTCCAAGGCACACTCTGCATCTCAAGTCCGTCTTGCAATGTCGAAACTTCGGCTATCACCGTGATAAATGTACACTTAAGCTCCCTGACTGAGCTTTCCCTGGCTAACAAAAAGTTACAGGTTCACAGAGCTTTGACATCACCGGACATCGAGAGACGTTGAAGGATGCCTCGTTGTTGTTCACCATTCACCTCATGCACCTGATGACACAAGATCAGCATGAACTTCAGCTCGATCCAACTAAGGTTCCGAGTCCGCGTTTCAGGGAGTCATACTCGTTTTGGCTTCCGGTTGGGTCTTCGGTCTCGTGAGATTGACGTTTTTTATCGCTCTTATGCGTGATGATTGATGGGCTTTCAGGCATCTGCAACTCCTTGAGGGCGACAGACTATTCCTCTTACTAATTGACTGTAACGGCAACCTTCACCTTCACTTGGACCACCTAAATAACATCGAAAACGTTGTTGGACGCGAGCGTGGGAAAATGCTTCATCGAGATAGGATTGGTAACAAGTTCTTGTTGGCATTCGACGAGTCTCGGGCTACGCTCGCCTTGATTTCCTGTGGGAAGGTATGCAATCTCGGAGATCCGATTGTTGTGTTGAACTTGACTCTCCAGCTACAGTTACATGTTTTTGTTCATGATGATAGCGGGGGGTTTACCGCGTCTGGTAGCGCCATTAACCTGAATTCTTGGTACGGCGAGGGGACGACGATCGAGAAAGCATGTTTTGCCTCGGGAAGTGAGGAACTTTTACTCGTTGATTCTCAAGCCATCGCCCGCGTGTTTTCACTTATCACTATGCAATTTCGGTGTGTACCTTCGTTAAATTAAATCGTTGTTATGACCTTGATGAGATTTAAGGCCGGCTTCTTTGGATCTCCATCATGTCCCGATAGATGTTCATTCTTCTCCAGACGGCTCGTGCTTCCTGATCGTTACCTCGAATGGCACTTCTACTCGTATAGTTGTTTATCATTGGACCACTTTCGGGTCTACAGACGGGGTGCCACTTCCTATCACAGATTGGGCAGGCAGCAGCAACCTGGTTATCACCTCACTGGTCCGCAGAAACGCTGTCTACCTCCTGAAGCTGGACCTGTCGGCTCACACTTGCAGTTCTGTCGCGCTCGACATCACTCGAAAGGTTACCGAGTTCATGTTCAGGGAGAAGGCCAGCCGTGGCTCTTGGTCGAGAGATAATTATCTCACAGCGCACAACTGTGTCATGGACTGCCATGCAGATGTATGGACACGCTTTCCGGTTCTCCCAGCAGTTCAGCGTGCTACTATTTCATCGAGCGATCGTTGCCGTCGTTCGATTCTCTTCGTCACTGATCGGGATCATAATCGTTATCAGCCTCACTTTGCCGACATGATCGAGACGTTCGAAAGAACGTCGAAGAAACCAGGTGGAAATAAGCTCAGCACGCTGCACATCTCCGCAACGACATTCGACAGTTTCGTAGCCAACTTTTCCACCGGTGCGGAATGGAACGATACATCCATTTTCAAGGTTGGAGAATGGGTCGTTGACATTCTCTGCCTCATTCCTATCCATCTGGCACTTGCCAGAGATAATCGGTTCGTTCCATTGAAGGATGGCGTATACTCTGTCGAAATCGAAAAGTCACTACTTGGTGCCGAGATCGATCGCATTGTCGATTCAATATCGTTTGGGTGGTACGAGTCCATATTCCAGTCGTATCTGGCAGACAAAGTGCGGACTTGCCACATGTACGACTGCGTCGTAAGCTAATGTTAGCCTTTTTCGCAGCCTGTTCGGGTTGTGTCCTCCATGGGAGAGCAATCCGTTGGGAAAAGTTTCACTCTCAATCACCTCGTCGATACTTCGTTCGCAGGATCAGCGATGCGCACCACTGAAGGTGTTTGGATGTCTGTAACTCCAACTAAAGAAGCTTTGATTGTCGCGCTCGACTTTGAAGGTACGTCGTCAGTCGGGTTCATTTTCGGTGATCCATGCTCATAACATTGTCGTAGGTGTCAACAGCATAGAGCGCTCAGCACAGGAAGATACCCTTCTTGTTCTCTTTAACACAGCAATCTCGAATCTGGTATGTTTGCGTCTATCGGCGACAGGAAGGAAGGTCTTGACCCCCGATCCCTCAGGTGCTTTTCCGGAATAACTTCGCTCTCAGCCGTGATATCACTGGGCTGTTTCAGTCATTCCACTCTAGCTCGACGGTTCTGGATCCTGTCGCAAACCCTGAACTTTTCCAGTCCACTTTGGTGATCATCATCAAAGACGTCGTCGATTCAGACAAGGTGGAAATTGCACGAGAGTGAGCCTTTTGAGGGACATGCTTTTCCCGTGTTGTTACAGAGCTTTGTCCCAGGTTCTCGCTCAAGTTTCAGCGGATAGTCGAAGAAGAGCAAGACGCCAACTTCATTTCTCGTCTGCATGGCGGCAAGCTTATCATCATCCCCTGGTAAGAATTTGTAATCGTGTCTTGCAAGAAGGCACGCTTACGTCCGTATCACAGGCCGGTTATCGAGTCGAGGGAATTTTACAAATTATTCCCGACGCTCAAAAGGTGCCTTGATCAGCAAGGTGTGACATACAAGGCAGCAGGAGAGTTCTTGCATCTGATGAAGTCGCTGATGGCGAAACTCAAGGTAAGACTCGTCAGTGCTGGACCAGCATGCGTGTGGTGCTAATGACATCTAGGCAAATGACTGGGGAGCGCTTTCTCGTGCGATCACATTGTTCTGTTCCGTTTTCTTTGGTTGTTGACTTTCCCCACCTAGATACGATGACCTTACATCGAGCACAGCTGTTACTGACCCTGTTGCCCACCGCCCTAGCTTTCGGTATGCAAGACGTAGAGCCTGAAATCGAGCCGCTTAAGGTAAGACTCTAAACCTTCTGCATGACGACCGGGATGATGAAAGCTTGTTTCCCTCAGAACCTAGACACGGACATGTTGATAGACTCCCCAGATACCAACGCCCGCTTTTTCGTTGTCAACGTTGAATGCCCCCAGGTAATGAGTTGCGAAGAAGTATTAGACGCTCTGATCACAGAATGGGTCGAGTTTGATTCCCGCCAGCTCGTTCCCGATACTCAGTGGGTAGAGGAGCTTGCTCAGTACCTGGAAGACCTGGCAGAAATGCGCATCGGCCACATACGAGCGTGGGTCAAGTCCAACTTGACACGTTTCCAGGCTGGCCATGCGAGTGTGATGGAGCTTCAGCGGACGCTCGAGAGCGCTGCAATCGACATAAAGAGCAGCGTGCAACTCTGTCGGATGCAGTGTGCGTCCTGCCACCTGTTCTGCATTCGGAATCGATTCCACGAAGGCCCGCATGACTGTAAAACGGCGCATGCTTGTACGCAGTCTTGCAAGTATTGTGCAGAAGTGGGTGAGCCCGAGGAAGGGGAGGAAAGGAAATGCTCAATGATGTAAGTAACTGCTGGATTTTAACCAAGGGGACAGTCACCTTTCTTCTTCCTAGAGCTGGACATTCTGGAAAGCATATGTACGCAGAGTTTTCATTATATCTGTTGCAGGTCGGTTGTGACAACCATCCAGTTGTTCGGTCAACGCCCATTTATGTGGTGCGCCGTGCAAACTCTGGGGCAAAAACGGATGGTGTGCCAAGGTATGGCTAGTGTCAATGATCTATCGGGTTTGGCTTGGCTTGCGGACCCGGGCTTGGGCCTGGCTTTATGGGGCTTGGGCCTGGCTCAGGCGTCACACTAGCACTGAAAGGACCAGACAACCGAAACAAAAGGACAGGAAACTCTCCGGTAGTTGCAAGCCTGGGACTTCTGCCGGCACGAGGAAATCAAACAGGTCCGAGTAGTAAATCGTGAGTACGTCCCATTGTCACATTATTTGTACACTGTACTTGATTTACTCGTAGTGCAGCCTGTGGAGGTTTGTTCACCGACCACAGCGCCAACATGGTTTTTCTTCCTTTGCACTTATCACCACGTCAAGTTACTAGTTGTCGTTTGCACCTATCTCTCAAGTCTACGTCTCTACTCGCTCACAAGAGAATCCTATCATTTGGTACTGGTGTTCTTGATCCTCAGGGTTGGATCCTGTCTGTAGTTTGTCTGGATCTATTCGGATACATGAATAACCTACACATACACACAAGCTCCACGCCCTCAAACCCATTCAACGAGCTCGTCAGTCGATAACGTCATGCTACAAAGAGGACGACCCACCGTCCATCAGGAAAACATCACTTTACTTAGGTATTGCATCGACCAGCATATGATTCGCCTCAACAGCCTTGCACCTACAACCACCACTGCGCACGAGCAATGCCGGAACAATCTGTTGGAGTGCCAGATACAAGATATTCCATGAACATAACAAGTAGAAACTTAGTGGAATTTACAGATGGCGATAACCAACCTGAGATAATTCAAGCGACCCGGAAGTGACAAATGGATCAAAGGGCTGGAGTCACCATTCTTATGGAACCGTATCATTTCATTTCATCGGAGCTGTGCCTTAAATTAGCCAGTGTGGCCCACTTGCTGTGGTGGTGCACTCCGAAAAAAATAAAATTACATTTCAAACGATGGTGACGATGGACAAAACAGAATCGACTGAAAGCAAATAAGAATAACGACAATACAGAGACATTATTTCTATTTCACTCATCGTACTGGGTCAACTTCGAAGTCCGTCAGTCCCAAAGAACAAGGAAGAAACTCGGCAGGACTTACGTCTAGTGTAAGGGTCCTCGAACTGTTGACATCCTGGTCTCGGTATATCCCCACCAACGAGCGGCCACGCTCATACAAGGAACCCTTCAGACTGATGACAATGAATTGGAAAGAGTCCGATGCTTGAGAGCGAATGTAGTTGGCTATCTTGGCAACGTTTGTGTTGTCTAGGGCTGCATCTACTTCATCCAGGACGAAGAACGGTGCGGGTTGATAGCTAACACGGAATGAAAAAGGACATGTCGAGGTATCACCAATTGAACTCACCTGTGGATTGCAAAAAGTAACGCTAGAGCAGCGACTGTCTTCTCTCCACCCGACAATTGTTCCATATCTCGGAATCGTTTCATCGGCGGCATAGCATGATACTTGATTCCGGCACTATAAGGTTCCTATTGAAAGCAAAGATCAATATGCTGAACGAATGGCCACGTCTCCCAAGGATTACCTCGCTATCCTCTAAACTTAAGTATGCAACACCTCCCATGGGCGCACTCTTGCCCTTTGTAAGGTCCTTGTATACTTCATCAATCCGTTCGGAGATGTGATTGTATGCCTTGTTGAATAGTTCACATCTACCACCGACGATCAACATGCTGGCAAATCTGGCGATCAAGAAGGACTACCCACCTCTGACGCTTGATCTCATTAAACTGATCTCTCGCTGTCTTGGAATCCTTGCGTGCCTTCTCCGCCTCTCGTTCAGTCTCGACGAGTCGGGCTTCAACATCGTCCAGTCTTTCGATTGCTTTCAGGTTTGGCGCCATACGCTCGATGTCTGCGCTTAGTTTGGAGATTGAGGCGTCAAATTCGGCAAGGGTTTCTGGATTGTTGCTCTGCAAGCAGTGAATCCATGCACAACAATTGGGATACTCGACGTAAACTTACAGCACGTTCCTCGTCATCCAATGCAGCAAAGTTAACTTCGATGCCGTAGTCTTGGACTTGCTTAGGTCGCTGGGTGCCGTCCTCGTCCTCGTCAACATCCATCGCCACTTCATCACGTAGGTTCTGTAACGGTTTCAGCACGCCAATGCCACAATCATTTAGTGTTATCACCTCTTCCATAGGTACGTTCTTCAAGTGACCTGCCAGGAGTGGCAACTTGATGTCCTCCAGTCGACATTTACGATATGTTGAAGACCGTTCAAGCCCCAGCTTCTCGATTTCGTCATTCTGGGGTCGATTAGAAATTAATCAATGATGGGTGCATGTGTGGAAAATAACAAACCATTGATCCGATCTCCTTGAGCGCCTGGTCGAGCACCTTCGCCGCGCGCGCATGCGTTTTCTTCACCTGTTCCACGACCTTGTTCTTCTCCTCCAGTGCTTCATTGAGTGCGTGGAGCCCTTGCCGGAGAATTTCGATCGCTTCTTGACCCGACGCAATCTCAGCTTGGATCTGACGTTTCTGTTCCTCCAACTCGACTACTTTCGCTTCCTCGTCTTCTCGGGTTTTCTTGAGCGTCGCCAGTCTGTTCTGAGTAAGCTGCAGTTGCTCTTCCTCAAACTGGATTCTGTGAGCGAGCAGTGATGTTAACAAGATGCCCAAAGTCAATTAGGGGCAAATTTCTTACTGGTGCGTCAAGCGCGCAATCTGTTGATCAAATCGATTTCGTGCTTGGCTCTCTTCTTCTGCCACTCTAAGTTGACGTTCTTCATACTCCCGGATGTGATCGACACCGATCTTGGTGCAGAAAGAAGCAAAGACGCCACGCTCGGCTTCGTCAATAACTGATTGGAGCGCCGATATGCGCGAAGTAAGCGTGGCATGCGTAGCCCGAGCCTATACAGAGAGGGGTCGTAGGATCAATTGGAAAAAGGAGATTTGTTTATTCGCTGACCTTTTTGAAGTCGGGTGCAAGCTTCTTCAGCTCACGCTCGACGTGCTTGAACTCATCTTTTGTACCATTATGGCGAAGTTTAAAAGCACTCTGAGACTTCGTGAGACCTCGATCCAGAGACAAGGCGTAGGTTCACAAACCAAATCATCCTTGGTTACCGTGATGGCGCTCTCCAGCCTCGTTATCTCAGCAATGATATTTTCATCTACTTTACCGCGCGCCTTGGAGCGATTAAGCTCCTGGAGTTGTGCTAGGAGGTTGTCCCGGAGGCGGACAAGTCCTGCGTGGTCCTGTTGAATGAGGCACTATTAGACTGAATAAGTGAAAGCAGACCTTGGACATCCTTTTCCTCCCACTTCTTTCCAGACCCATGCGTACTTCGTCCCCCCGTCATCAACCCACTTTTATGGATGACTGTCCCTTCGAGCGTAACAGCTGAAGAACGCGCATGAGGCTAGAGTACCCTCGCTCCTCCACGACCGCTTTCCACCTACCTTTAACCTCTTGACCTTTCTCCCAACACACGTACTTCGCTACCTCCATTGTATCACATACCAGAGCATTTCCACACACGTGGTGCATCGCCCGTTCAACAGCAGGTTCGTACTGGATGACATCGACGGCGAGTCGGGCTCCTTTGGCAAAAGAACGGAACTTGTCGTTGACAGGTTTTACGGAGATCGTGTCGAGGGGTAAGAAAGTTGCTTGCCCAGCTCGCTGGGTGCGCAGGTACTTGAAAACGGGATAAGCTGAGACGGGGATGCATGGGCAATTAGAACCAACCTCAATGCATTCGATTGCCGTTTTCTCCTCGTCTACGACTACTGCGTCGATGTTCCTACCCAGAATTACGGAAACGGCGCTCTCGTATTTGCGCTGCGTGGGCTTGCACAGGTCTACCACTCGTCCTCTGACACCTAAATTTCCAAAGAAAGAATTTGGATGAACCCAAGATTCGCGTTTATAAGTTAAAACGTACCAGGGAAGACGCGCTGCAGGCTAGCAAGGGTCTCCTTGAGCTTCACTTCCCGTTCCGTTTCGGTCCTATCGATACCTGCTTGGAGGAGACGCTGATAGACATCTGTAAGCTTTTCATTCGCCTCCGTTTCGAGGCGGCTAAAGATTTGTTGAGTCTCTACGCGGAGAAAAAGTGAACAAGTAGCCATGCAAAACATACGTTATGCGAGTCCGTTCGCTCTGATGATTGTCATATTCTTGTTTAACACGGGCCAAGTCGGCTTGCAAAGTTGCCAGCTTTTGCTCAAGCTAACAAAATCGTCAGGAAATTGGCTTAATACTGGTGGTGGCAGCGACACCTCTGTCTTTTTCTCCCCCAGGCCATTTGCGTCTTCACTCAGCTTGTTCTTCTTGGTTTCCATCTCTTCTATTTGTGTTTCCAGCCGGCCAAGTGTACGTGACGCGGTCTTTTCTTCTCTCCCGAGCGCCTCAAGTGATTGACGTTCAGCCACTGCCAATATACTTGCTTGTGCTTTTCTGATTTGATTTCAAAAGTGAGCAACGTACTTGTTTCAGAGTTGGAATCTCCTCACAGAGTGCGGTATTCGGCAAGACTCTCTTCACTTAACGCTGTATTATCTTGGGATGCTCGACGGTACGCCTCTGGTGATATGACACGCCCATAATAAATGAATTCCCAGTATGAAAGAAGCATGGAACGGACCTGTAGCTTCGTCCGCAGCTCTACGCGCAGTTTGGAGGTCGCGGTGAAGGGTATTCAACTTGGCCTGTTGGCGCTCCTCGTCCTTTCCAACTTGTTCATGTGTGGCTTGCACATTTTGCGTCTTTCTGGTGGAATGCTTGATCTTCTCATCGGTTGCAACCAGGTCGGGCTCCTACACAGGTGTTAAAACACGTATAGCATGAACCGAAAGTGAAACACCAACTTTAGACTCAACAGTCTTTTCTGCCTTCTTTACTTTCTTTTCTTCCTTGACGACAGCGGTATGAGCTCTAGCTTGGTCAGCACGAGCATCTTCCAGCGCCTTGTCATGTTTTTGCTGCTCCGCACGCAATCCTGCAAGGGCCCGTGATTTCTTCTGAATGTCTCTGGCATTGGCTTCGAGAGCCTCTTCGATGTGGAACAATTTGTATAGGATTCGCCGCAAGATGAAATCGTCCTAGAAGGCACATGTAAGAGATGATTGTGATGGTTATCGCAAAGGTACGAACTCTTTCTTGACAGAGACCCTCAAACCGCTCTGCTTCACCCTTTTGCTCTTTATACTGTCGTATTTCACCAGCAATGCCCCTCCTCTTCGTAAAATTGAACGTGGCGTTCTCGGTAGCTCGCTCCTGCGCTTCCTTTGCCTTTTCGTAATCCGGCGCCAGCTCGAGAGAACCAGAGATTTGCTCAATGAGACGGGTAAGTTCCCGTGGCGATTGAGAGGCGACGGCTTCGACATCCCCTTGAAAGACGAGGAAGTTCTTTGCTTTGACAAGGACGTTATGGGAGACGAGAGCAGCATTGTAGGCGGCATACGTCACAACTCTATCGTTGAGACGATACTCGGATGCACCAGTGGTGGATATGCTATGGGAGGGTGAGATACACGAACAGGCAAAAGTGGAGCGAGAGACACACGTGCGCTGAAAGAACCATTCTTTCTTATCTTCGTCCTCGTATACGGCGAGGACCCAAGCTTTCTTTGCTGTGCCCTCACCTTGATTCTCTTCTTCATCGCTGTCGTCCTCCCCATTATCCTGGTCCTGAGTAGCCTCCGAACCGTCGGCAGGGCCTCGTGCGAGGCGCCGACCTCGATAAACCAAGTCTTTGAGCTGGCTACTCCGAAGTTGAGCACTCTTTACACCAAGTACGAAGGAGATAGCATCCATAAGATTTGATTTTCCAGCGCCATTTGGACCGATGATGGAAGTAAAGTTCTTGAATGGGCCAATGACTTGATGACCGCTGTAAAGATATGTCGCACTATACGGACGATGACCAGCGCGGAGACTCACCGATATGATTTGAAGTTGGATAGCTCGATGCGAACGAGCGGCATCGCCTCAAATCTCGTCCGACTTAGGGGAACAGTACAACCGCACCAACAAGGACGCGTCCAAAAACACGTACGTCACAGATAGTCACAGTCACAGATGCGTGCTTCTCAGCTGCCACCAGAAATCCAAGTCCGTCGAGCATGGATTCAAATGAGAAGCTCAGAATACTGTAGGCACATATAGCGCATCACGATGGTACGCGTAACAGGTTTACCCCTCCAATACTGATGTCCACGGCCCACTCCCGCTTGACTCAGTGGCCTAGGCTTTCCGACTCGGTGGCTTCGTTTGTCGAATGCGAACACCCTATTTTCACTCTGGTCTACCTCATTTCGCCCTTCCAGGTTACCGACAACTGCATCATTATTTATCCGATTGAATGGACTACGTGGACCCGTGATCCTTGTCATGAACCTCTGCGATCGGTCAGAGGGCTCGTTATAACTCATGGTGGTGGAGGAGCAGACCCCAGGGCCCTGTCGAATGAAACGTCCGAGACGTCGAAAAATTTCGCCAATATCCCCTCTTATCCAATTTTGCCGTTCACTGCTTTGATGCCAGCTAATGAGAAGGTCCGCTCTCTCGGAACAGACGTAAGGTAGCCCCGAGCTAACGCACTTCAGACCGGGTATCTTACTGCGTTAAGTCCCCCTGAACAGTGAACATACCATACAGGAACTGATCCTTCGATTTGAAGCCTTATCCTTGAACCATAGTGATGAGGATCGGATGAAGATATGTCCACAGCTCTTATAGGAGCCGACTCAATTTGCCATGTGCCACTGTCGTCTTCGCCGGCTCTTTGTCTATCCCACAACTCCGTTCAGCTCTAAATACAGATTCTATTGACGAAATCATAGCAAACACTAATATCTAATGGCACCCACATGTACATTACTCGCGTTTGTTATCTCTATCGGCAGTTGATTCAAAAGATCGGAATGGGATTCTGAAGCTCAAATGAATGACTAGAATTCTAGGTATCGGGGATCACAAGGATACGCATACAGTTCACCCCTCGCGAACGCACACCTCTAGGATTATTTCCAGAATAGATCACGCATAGTGCTGATCATAGGTGCTCAGAGCACACGGACAAGCCTGGCATGTTCCTCATGATCGTTGAGGGACAGGAAGTCACCGCTGGGCTTTATAGCGTACTGTGGGATATCGGACAGCGAATGTGTTTGGCGGTGGGTGTCCACCTGCGGGTTGAATCATTGAGTTGACCCTGACGCCGTAAGAGCCACTCACTTACTTCCACATGAATGGCCGTGGGCTCTCTCGCGGGCCGAGCGCGTGAGTGTGGTGGATTCGCGAACACCACTCCGCCCGATCTTTCATTAGAACGACTGGGTGATTAAAATGAACTGCTGGTAAATGGTAAAAAAGAACATACTACTTACTATACCTCGGGGATAGCAAGGTTGAAATTATAGAGCCGACGAACTACGCGCGAAGCCATGATCTATGATAGGAAAGAAAAGATTCGGTGCGTCTAATGTTAATGACATGAAGACGTACCGTCGAGGCTATAGCTGCGGGAACATTGAATATGACACTCATGACGGGATTTAAGTCCATGATCATGAATATCGTGGCCAACAGGTTTGCCAAGAAACTGTCCATACATAAGTGCCAAGTGAATCAACGATGGCGCGAAAAAGAACTTACGCGAGGATGAAGTAAACTAGTCCGTCGGAGAATACCATGCGGACCAGCTTGCTGTGGATTCCAGGAGTGCCAGAGATACGTCGAGTCCACGCCAGTTTGTACGCGGTCAAGCAGAGAACAACAAGATCGAAACTCATGGAATAGATGAAGGTGGCAGCAAGAATAGTCGTGTTACTCTTGACAATTGTACAGCCAACACCTTGGATCCAGATCACCTTAAGCAGCACACCTAGCCTGAGATCAGTATGCGTTGGAAGACTAAAAAACGCATTCACATACCTTGCAAAATAAGGGACCAGTGGCCGAGGATAAGTAAGACTATGATGCCAACTATCCACTTATTTTGAGACCAAATTGCTATACTGTAGTGATCGCCATGAGTGGCGTTTAGGATGAGTGACTGTGGCAACTTGCGTGCGAAGTGAAAGATTGATACTAGCTAGCCCGATCGCAGAGTCACCGGCAATCTTGGCGGAAGTTAGTTATTTCCCTCACCCCACAGCCAGAACGACGAACCTGATTGAATACATACAGAGCTTGACAGTTGATCTCACTATGTTTTCCCGTTCAGTACGGGTAATAGAAACAAGAGGTTGGACCAACTTCGGTGTGTCAAGAGAAATCAGTCTGTGATCCGGGTCAACTACGCCGGAGACCAGGAACGCGAGTACCTACATTCCGATCATTGCGAATAGCAACAGGTATCGCCCAGCGAAGTAGAAAATCTACAACGGAGCATCGTTATTTGCACTTTTCATTTTCTTGTTTCACGCATTGAACTTACAAGGGGCCAACGAAATCTCTTTTTCCCGGAAATAACAGCCCAGTCGAAATCGAGAGTGAGCACGATCTCCCACCTGGCAGTAAATGCTTTCTTAGCATGGAGTCTGAGATACTCGGTAGCCTGGCCTTACCCATAGAGGCCAAGCAATGCATGCACGAGTCTGTTGAAAACCGCTGCAAAACGGGTCGTTACTATGCGGAGGTATCCGTTGGCAGATTTACCGACTCACCTAAGTCCGTCGAAAGTTCCGAAAGCGACTGCCAATCGGTCATTTTGGTAGGATAGAGTTGGTGGAGGTGAGCGAATGGTGAAGTCGCGAAGGGTGTTTGAAACAAGGAAGAGAAAGCAGAATAAAGAAATTCACAAAGAGTCCCGTATTAAAAGTCCCCGTCGGTTTACCCTATACCGTGTTCAGCTTCTGTGTCCGTCGAGGCCGCGTGCAATGAATAACACACGACAGTGACGACACTCGATTCAAGGAAGCCGAACGCGCGGTGATAATGCAAGCGCCAAAACATCCCCGGCGGCCCGTTGCTTAACGGCACCAAGATGGTCGCACGGAGGTGAAACAGCAAACCTGCGTCCGATCGAGACTGATTCCCACCATAACAACGCTGAGATTTCACTCACCTCCAACCTGACACCAAAACCAAAGATCACGCACCTGCATCATCACCGCAACACTTCTGAAGCAGGTTCCATATGTACTCGAGTCGCTCTGATCCTGAAAGCAGCGGACATGATCGCTGGACGGCGCTGATGCAACACGGCACTTTGTAGTCCGAAGGCGTCGCGATCATTCTTCGAACCTTCTTTGGTGGCTTACCTTCGGATGACTAGCGCAATCTCCGCTAACCCACGCGGCATCGGGTTCAACGCATCCAGTTGAGGAGTTCCGCCTCGTTCTCGCGACTCCGAGTCCCCGGAGGGTAAGGTCTAGCTAAGATCCGGTTCTCAATGGATAAGCTCACTGAACAACCCAGACCTTCCTAGAATCTACATAATTCGAGTGCTTGATTTGTGCAACACATGCAGACCGAGATATTGACGCGTGCAAGGCTAGACTGGAGGTGAAAGTGCGTACTTGAGTTGGCGGGAGGTTGCGCCAAGCATTCTTCATTGGCACATCGTACAACTGCCATGCGATTCCGCATAGCGTTATAGATCGTAATAGTACCAGGCATGTGCCTCTAGTCTAGCAAGGTTCGGCGCCAATCAAGAGGGAGCATAGAAAAAAAAGACCAAACCAACGGAAATCAGAAACAAGAAAGACGTTCGGCTATAGGCACCAAATTGACACTCGAGTGCCCGAATTCGGAAACCTGAAAGGTGCCGGCTTAGCTAGCGGAAATTGGCACAACACCCGTTATCAAGGTTCAATCATCACATCGACAGCTTGGAGGGTTCAGAATAAACTGGGCGGTTCAACTTTCTTTGACGGCACGTCTTGTGACGGTCAA
This sequence comes from Hortiboletus flavorubellus, assembly GCA_038093115.1. NCBI lineage: Eukaryota > Fungi > Basidiomycota > Agaricomycetes > Boletales > Boletaceae > Hortiboletus > Hortiboletus flavorubellus. The sequence continues at coordinate 16,647 of JBBPRR010000208.1, forward strand.
GTGGCACTCAGCTACTTCGGTTTAGAAGCAGAACGGGGATGCGAGTACAATATCTGAGATCTCAAATCAGGGAGCATTTACACGATCTGGTCGGAGCCCGTGTCTAGGTATGGTAAACTAGAACATCAACGGAGATGAAGACATGCTAAGTGTACCTTGAGTAAACTGGTAGAAATACCCAGTGACTACGAAGAATTAGAGAGGAAAGTTTTACGATACGCCAAAAAAGAACTCCTTGTCAAAGCTCGATCACTGATCCGAGTCGACGTCGAGCATACAGACCCGGTCATGAGAGACCATGATGAGACTTTCCAGGAGGTTCGCCAACTTAGTGTCTCATCTCGTTCTGGACCTTTTGAAACGGCGGCACTCGGAGGGGATCTACCGAATCTGGCCAAGGCTTCAAGTCACAGACAGCGCTCAATTTCAAGATCAAAAGTGCCTGAAACTGGGGGTGGCACGTTCAATCGTCGCCTCGGGGTGCACAGGGTCGGGTCTCACACTACAAAATAATTTTGTGCCAGCTCGGGTCCAGTAGTCTTTCCCCCTGGTGATATGCGACGATCAAGTCAGTTTGGTTGAGAAGTGGATCCAGCAATGACGGCCGGAGGACTACATTCAGTGCGTTTACTTGGACGTACATAGGCGATACGGGATAACCATGGATTTCATCTTGGCCTACTACCCTGGTCCGTCAACGTTTCACCGTCACGAGTCTCCGAGTCAGACCTGTCGCATGTTGCCGCACCAAATACCGCCGAAATTAATATTGGCCTTTGACCCCGAAGAGCCTCCCCTGATATCGGTCGCTCGCGGCACGCCCTCCACAATGTGATTCGTTGAGTGATCATCAAAAAAGGCACTATCTGTATAGTGTAGAATGGGCGCTCCGTGGTTCCTTGTGGTTTTTCGTTAAGATAAAGATAGAGTTGTAGAGAGCCTGACGACGCGTTTTTGAAACATGTGATCCGTGGTCGGAGATATCATAGCACCAGGTGGCGAACTTCGAAAAATTTTAGACCACACTAGTACGCCGCCGTCTGCAAATGCGACGCGACCCCATAAAGGCGACACTAGCGGGTTCGCGAACCTGCAACTCGAGTTTACAGAAATGACCCCTGAATTTCTTTTTTTTGCCAGGTTCAAGTTGGCGTGCTCAGCCGCTTTCCAATCACAGGTCTCAAAAATTTTGGCTTGTAATGATAATTTGCAAACCAGACGCAGTTACGGCATTTGATACACGTGCTCGAGTCCGCTGGGCGCTGCTGTCTGACGGGATCAAAACCTATTGTGATACGGTGGGGACTGGCACAATTGTCGTGATTCTCTGACACGCTGGACGGGCTGCAGCGGCGGGAAACCTTGGAAGGAAAGCCCTCGAACATCGGTCAGTGACCTCGCGCACCAAAGAAGCACTTCTATATCGGATATGGTATCCGGTACGTGAGTGGAAGTCGACTTTCCATTCCATTCAAATTTCAGGGTGAAACGAGCAGCAGGTGAAAATGATTGGCAAGGGGTGCCGGCCATTTAAACGCCATCGCAGAAGTGACGGCAATCCACAAACGCCTTTTAAGTGCACCGTGACCGGTCGCTTCACGATACGTGCCCCCCGTATCAGCCAGTTGACCACCTTCACCGCGATCAGATCCGCCCCCTGATCAACACAACTAATGGTCGACTGGAAGTCTCCAGCCGAGATACAGGCTGACGCCGGTGGGTCGGGATGCCCCACACACGACTCAGTTCATACTAACCATGGTCACCGTCAGTCGCCTTCAATAATTTCATGCATGCTCTCTTGGGTCTCTACATGTAAAGTCATCTTTCGAGCTTCTGCGTGTATGCACCCCTTATCCATGGTATCTATAGATGGGAGTTTGTCACATCGCTCGACTTCGATTGGCAGTTTATCTCTGGAAAGAAAAAGTTCAGATGGCCATTGGTAGGATGGTTCGTCTATTACCAATAGTCACTCGGTAACGAGCCCTCCCCAGTCATTTTATTTTGCAGGACGTTACTGTCTATTGTTTGCACTCATAGGAATGTGAGATTGATGTCTCTTCATCTGGGTGCTGATCGTAACGTTCATCGTAGTGCCATTGCCCTCAACGTCAGGACAGAAATCGATTGCCAGGGCCTTTACACGTTTAATCAAGTATTTGGAAATGCAACCGTCGGGCTCGCGAGCATCAATCTCTCGATCAGAACGTAAGTCAACATATTGAGATCTTCGTGTATCGTTTCTTACGAGCCTCAGTATGGCCGTGTGGTCACAAAATAAGTATGTTGTCACCTTCCTGATCTTGGTAATTCTCGTCCACTGGTCGTTCCTATTACATGGTAGGTAGTTGGGCACCGCACCGGACGTTTACACATTTCACCCCCTAGGGATCCTTCTCAAGGCTGCTTGGATTGATGGCGCTTGCGTCATCACATACACCGACAACAAGATCCTTGCTATTTGCTTTATATATTCCATGGTTTTCGACTTCACCGTCTTGTGCTTGACTGGCTGGAAACTTGCGTTCCCTGCAAGTGGCCGGTCCAAACTCGTTGATCTTATATTCAATGACGGGCTGATCTACTTTCTTATTGCGTAAGCCTGCATATATTCACCTGCGCAAGTTGGCTCTAGGCAGAGCTAACAGATCTGTGCCTGTAGATTCTTGTCAAACCTCCTCGCGACTGTGGGTAACGGTCATGCAAACCCGGCAGCAGTCTGACTGATTGTTGGCGTTAATTCTAGATTTTCATGCTGCTTAATTTGAATGCGGTTATGTCCATCATTGCAAATGTTCCCGCTGCAATTGCATCAACTGTAAGTGGACAGGAGACATTTCGCACTATCTAAGCTAATTCTAAATCAGATTGTAGCGTGTCGAGTGGTCCGGAGATTAACAAACTTTACTTCTCAGAGCGTAGGGGCCTTTACGTCTGTATATTTGAACATCTGGTTTTCGCTCTCCTGACCCATTTCTTGCATAGTTCGACTACTCAGTCAACGGTCGCATTCCGCCCACCTCCAAATTCGACGTGTGCTCGCCACATCTCCGTAAAAAAGGGGGATAGTGTTCACATACAGGTCTGTCTTCCCCTCATGCAGTGATTATCTCCGCTGCACGATCTGACGGAATACATTAGATGGGTTCTCTTGTAGGTCGCACGGACGCAGAGTACGATGCAGCTGGAAGAATTCTCCAAGGCGAGGAATTCGATCCTGAGGCACAGGCCATCAACGACGAATTCAAAACACCCCCATATTAGACTCTCCGCTTTACGCAAAGGCATTATGTCCATTGCCAGCTTGTTCTCTCGTATCTCGCAATTCCCCGCAAATGACTGTCGCCCCATCGGTAGAATTTCTTCTCGTCAGAGGGTCTGATCACTTTCCTATTCTCGTGTCGCACCTTGTCGAGCCCTTCGTCTGATTGACGAGACTGTCAGCCAGGCCTTCAGTAATTTGCACTCTTGTGACTGCTTTAAGTTCGTTCACGCCAGACGATCCGGACTTCTCCTTCTTGGACCTTTCCCTCTACCGATGGGCCCTACGTATACCATGCTAGTTATCACGTCGTCGATACGTTCTCTTGGAACCCTTGGAGCGCACACAGAATTTGCCAAAAACTGTAGTAGAATAAATTGCACACTGTACGAATAGCTCCCAGATCACGGGTAATGTTGAAGTATAATCGAGTTCGTTCTTTCTCGAGATACACAACTGTAACAACCTCCGCGTTAAATTGATGTAAACTTGTAGAGACATAACTGACGGGCCCGGGCAAGGCCCGGGGCTCGCCGATCCGGGATCGATTGATGACCGTAGTCGGCCAGACGACGTGGCTTCAGTGATATTGACTATGACGGCTCTACTTAACCTGACCATTTGCCATCCACGTCTATCTTCCGGGAAGGATCCCAACACGGCAGTCTTGGCCAAGTCTCTCATTCCCGCTGTTCTGCCTGCCAACAATGTGCTCATAAAGGTTGATCGTTTTGGATATTCTGCCAACAATGTTACCTACCAAGCCCTCGGCGAGGTTCCTCATTTCCTGTATGTTTGCTTTGACACGCTCCGGGATGCACTGAGATAGAAATGCATTTATGTAGATATTTCGATTTCCACGAGGCACCAGAAGCTCCAGAGTCAAATGTATCACCAAATACCCATGGCGTAACGCCAGTGTGGGGGTTTGGAACTGTTGTTGCTTCAACGCTTCTAGCAATTCACACTGGCGAACGAGTTTTTGGTTACTTCGCACCCACGCGTTTTCTCGCCCTCTCAATTTTATCGCAAGACGTCAATCGATATGCATTCGTTGTTTCTCGTCCCCATTTTCCCGAAGGTATTGTCCTCCCGTATACAGATTTCATATCGTTTTCACGATTTTTAGACAGAAGACCGTACAATCAAATTATCAGGTGCTCTGCGGATCCTCTGTACGATCCGTCACCAAGTGTGGAGGATCTCACTATGCTTTACCGCCCATTGTTCTGGACTTCCTTCTGGTGCGAAGACTGGATCAACACCTCGCAGTATCGCGGAGGAGCTTCCCGAATCCTCATCTCCTCTGCGTCGGCCAAGACTGCCTTCTGTCTGGCATACCTCATCCGTAAACGGGGTTCCACTTCGGACAGTAGTGGCCCCACGAGGCAAGTCGTTGGCCTGACGTCTAGAAAAAATCTCGAGTTCACAAGAAATCTCGGTCTGTACGACCATGTGTTGGAGTACGATGAATTCAGAACTGCAGCTGTGATGAACGAGCCATCGCGAAAGTGGATTTACGTCGACCTTGCGGGCAACGAGGACTTGAATTCCAGAGTATACAACCATTTCTCTAATGCCAAGTTGGACCTCGCTGGTTCTGTTGCCCTTGGCCTCACCAACCTGTCACCATCTTCGAGGAGTGGCTCGGCAGCAAAGTGGACCACAAATACATTCTCTCCACACAGTGCCTCGACAGCCTTCGAACAGTTCTTCATGCCAGAATGGCTCGCGAGACGTAGGAAGCAGCTCTCTGTTGAAGAGATCACGCGATTGCAAAAGTACGCGTGGTCTGGGCTCATGCAGGATTGCAAGACCTGGGGGGTTGCGATTCGCAAGGTATATGGAACGCAGAATGTGAAGAAGGCATACGAAGAGGTGGTCAGATCTGGCATTCCGCCTGATCAGGGTCTCATCTGGAGCATGTGGGAAGAAGAGGAGGTGAATGCGCGTTTATAGGGGTGTTTAGGGGGAGAATCGATGAATTACTACCCTGCGTGCACGAGTTATGAATTACCCATGATTGATGCCCAGTGGGAATGCGAAGACCATGGTCCATTGTCCATGTCAAGGCTGAACTTGGTGGTGAATGATGTCGAAGCGCTGAAGGTGGCAGCCAAACATACAAACGCCTTGATTTGGCAAGTATGCCGACTACGCATCATATCCACAACGAATGAGTAGGGAAATTTGCTCTACATATTCTTTGCCACCACTTCAACACTGTTCGCGCCTGTATGCCACTTCAGCACATACCACAGCCTCCGCACAGCGCTGGGGAGCCATACAGAGGCAGGTGTTGATATCCCATCAACTCTCCAATGCTCAGCTACTGTTGCAGGTCTACGTGCCCGTATCGACGCCAGCCAGATTCCGTCCCCAATAGACTCCATCGAAACAGACAAGGAGACATGGGAGAAGCAAATGTACATGACATTACCGGGTAACAATCCGCCGCTTTCCACGACCGATTTTGCTGCCTTTGATCAAGGTGAGAGGACCAATCGAATACTTTTATACATTAGGTATTGGTTAAGATCATCGAGGGTTCTTTTCTTGACTTCCCCAAGCATGCGGCGTACGCCAATGCCATAGCTGACGCGTTTGCAATATAGGCAACTCGAATCCCAAGTATATGCGTGTCACGACCTGGAACTTGCCCAACTCAGCCCATCTCACCCGTGAATGCGATATACCCCTCGCTGTGGTGGTGCAACCATTCGCAGACCTCGACCCTCGAGAGGAGCCTGTTCCTCTAGTCGACTGCGGGCCGAGTGGTCCTGCAAGATGTGCCCAATGCAGAGGATATATCAATCCCTGGTGTACGTGGGTCGCGGGTGGTAGCAGATGGAAATGTAATTTGTGTTCCCACGAAACAGAAGGTTCGCCATGATTCTGATTACTTTCGGTTCACGGGCTAGACAGCGGCTTAGTTTTACAGGAATATTTCAGCAATTTGGATCCTAATTTCATGCGTTTGGACCATGCTAATCGCCCCGAGCTGAACAAGGGAACTGTTGATTTTGTCGTCGAATCTGATGAGTACTGGGCGCCACCACCTCTGCCAAAGTTGGCGCCAACTTACTTCACCCCCGAACCACCGCCACTAACACCCCGAAAACCAGTCCCACTACATTATCTCTTTGCCCTCGACGTTTCTATCAACGCATTGGAGTCTGGTTTTCTTCAGTCTGTTTGCAGTGTTCTCTTGGACGTCCTGTACGGAGGTACTGCGACTGACGGATCAACGTTTGAGCCCTGCTTTCCTCAGGGATGCAAGATTGGCATTCTTACCTTCGACCAGACGCTTCATTTTTATAACCTGTCTGTAAGAGTAGCCAGAATGACGCACCGAATTCCGCTCAACTGTTCACTAGGCAGATCTTCCTCGAGCGCATCAGCTGATAGTGGGGGATTTGGAAGAGATCTTCCTCCCTTTGCGTGACGGGCTCTTTGTTGATCCATGGGAGTCGAGGTGCGTTTAGGACCGAGGTGTCATCTCCTCCCACCTGACATATCGCGGTAGGACAGTGGTCGAAGACCTCATAGGTTCCCTAGCGGAACGCAATAGTCTGACCGTTATCAGGGAGTCGTGTCTCGGTGGAGCTCTTGTAGCTGGGCTTGCTTCTCTGGTGTGCAATACAGAGTTTCATGTTACAAACATGCGCTTATAATACTCCGACAGGCTGGTCGAGGGGGTCATATCGTCACGTTTCAGTGCACCATGCCCACGATTGGACCTGGTGCTTTGGAGCCTCTGACGGATGAGAGTCACGTTTACGGTACAGATAAAGAACGCACCCTCTTTGTTCCTCGTGTACAGGCATGGCGTGACATCGCCGAGGAATGCTCCGACGAAGGCATTGGTGTGAGTATGTTTTTGGGAATGAGTAGAACCATCGACCTTGGTTCGATTGGTATGATAGTTCCAACCTTCTGTTCAAGGAATCTGACGCGAGTATGTACAGGCATCGTTCCTTCTACTACTGGTGGAGAACTGTTCTTCCATCCTCGATATAATCCTCCACGTGACCAAATCGTACTAGCCTCTCAGCTGCGGAGGTTGGTTACGCGGACCACCGCATTCAGCTGTGTAATGCGAATTCGTTGCTCTCATGGTAATTTTCCGTGTCCTTTAGCCACTTCACACTTTCACTTCGGTTCTCTAAGGTTTGCGGGTATCGAAATTCCAGGGGAGTTTCCAAGAGCGCTCACCAACCGACCTGGCGTTTGGTGTTCTTGATTCCGACAAGGCCGTGTCCGCACTGATAGGACATTCTCAAACGCTAGATGAACGCCAATACGCGTACTTGCAGTGTGCAGTCTTGTATACGTCTATTGATGGTCAGCGACGAGTGCGAACATGCAACACCGCCCTGCAAGTGGTATCATTGGCTGGCAACGTATTTCGCTATGCCGACATGGACGCTGTGGTGTGCCATCTTGCTCGAGACTGTGAGTCATTGGTGTCACTCGATGATAGTTTGTTAACATTTCTGATAGCAATGGCGAGCCTGTCTCTACGACGAATGGCTCAGATTAGGGAAGATTTAACCGATAAATGTTCGTCAATTTTACTTGGATACAGGCGGAACTGTGCTGCGGCTACGGCGCAATCACAAGTGAGCGAGTCAAGTCATGACTTCTGCATGTCTCTGATACAACTCACAGTTGATAATACCTGAAGCTTTCCGAGCGCTTCCACTCTACATTCTAGCAATAACTAAGTTGAAACCCTTAAAAGGCTCGTTTTCGTGGCCGTCTAGTGGGTTTCGACTCATGATTGCTTACAGGACGTAATGTTTCCGCGGATGTTCGAAATTACTATGTAAAGAAGATCCTGTCAATGAGCGTCCGCAACACGATGCAGCACCTCTATCCCCGCCTTCTAGCTCTTCATGACTTGGATGAAAATGCGGCTTTTCCGGATGCTACGACTGGCCAGGTATCTTTGCCGTCGCTTATGCGAGCCAGTCACATGTTCATGGAGGGGCATGGCGTCTATCTCATAGGTATCTCGGCTGAGCTTTCTGCGATTGGCAATGATACCAAGTCATGATAATGATTAATTGATAGATAACGAGGAATTTATGATCTTCTGGGTGGGCGCAAGCGTCTCACCTCATATACTCCTAGCTCTGTTCGGCGTCGATGATATAGTCGCCTTGGATCCAAGCAACATGGTCAGTTTTGTAGTGACATAATGAAAAATGACCCTCGATCCCATTTGTGCAGACGGAACTCCCTACTCTGGACACCCGGCTGTCAAAACAAGTTCAGTATATCCTCGGCCACCGCTATGGCCAGCGCGGGCGGGTTCCCAAGATGCTCGTGGTCCGCCAGAATTTGGACGGGATGGAGATGGAGTTTAGTGATATGCTAGTCGAGGACCAAAACAATGGTGCGATGTCCTATCTCGACTGTAAGTCGCCTCACTACGCAGCAAATCAGCCCGCCCTGAGACCAACTGATCCGATTTCTTCAGACCTCTGCCTCATTCACAAACAAATCAGTGTTGCGGTGCGCTATTTTCGCTTATGCTGCTTGTCTGATCTGACAAACCCTAGGTCTCAAACGGAGGTTCTCTTTCTTCGGGCACCAGCCTTCGAGGATCGCCTTGGTAGATTGAGTGTCATTTTGTTAGAGCCGAGCTCTCGCCATATGCTCTTCTTGTCGTAACCAACGTACTTGTGGCATGGTTTGCAAAACATATAGAACGCATTTCACAGCATCCGTTGCTCACCGCGTGGAGTATTCCGATGCACAATGTGTTCAGGTGATATCCCTTGACAGGCTTATTCCAGGTGGTGGCATGAATCATATGTGGCGAACAGCCGTTAGTGCCGTGCAAGTACCGCTGACGGGCTTCTAGAAACCCAAGAACACTCCATACAAGATAATACTGTCGTCGGATATTGCTCAGACTGAGATTATGTGGCGTAAATTGGGCGGTGCCTTCGTGAAGCACGCAACACTTTCCAGTATCCTGGTATCCTGGTCAAGATTCCCGTATACTCCTGCGGGACCGATGCCCCTGGTCGAGCTTCCGAGTTCGACTGGAATCATTAAAGTCAAAGTCCCGAACGGCTTCAATACTTGGTTCCGGCTCGCGGTACAGAAGAAAAAAAAAAGGGCTGGCTTCCACTGGCAAGGCCCGTCTATCGACCGATTATTCCCTAGAGGGTTTTATGAGTCTGAGAACAGTGGTATTCTCAACGGAACATTGCCAGCCAGAGAGACCACATGCGGATTTCATCTCCATCATACTGCTAGCGGCTTGAGGGGCCAAAACCTTGCGTTGTCTCACGTTCATTGTAAAATTTTTGAACCCGTTGGGATTTCGAGCAGGACGGTTGGGCTGCCGTTCAAACTCACCTTTAAGGACGACATCCTTTGTGGCCACCGGCTCACCCTAGATGAACCCAAGCCCTCATGTGATTGGAGGACTCGATCATGTGCACGCGTTGCAACTTGGAGATGGGAACTGATCTTAAAGAACCTGAAGGCAGGTTGCTATCTTTGGATTAGAGCGAAAATAAAAATAAATGAACAGAAGATCATTTCGTGGGTAGATGGTTGTCACTTCGGCCATCCCCAGCGTTCGATGTCAAGAGCGTGCGGGAAATGTGAGGTTAGCCACCATACAGGTTCACATGCTCCACCTTCAATCATAACGACCAGGGAGATCAAAATAAAGTTACGACAGCAGAAGCTGTGGAATATTCCCCGGGATCAAATCTACCCTTCCATTCCGACCCCTGAGAAAGACGGATGCATGATGCGTGCGTGATCGAACAAGGAGTACGCCGTTAGCCTGGGTACTGGAAATGTGACGTTCGAGCTCACAACGTGTAGGGAGGCAGTATGAGGATCCTTCCTGAGGGAATCCCCTGTGGCAGGGGGTGCTTTGATCTTGAAGTTGCTATGCAGTACATGACAGGATGCTACGTTCGCTTGGCTCCAGAGCCGTTTCCATGAGCTTGTCTCGCCTAGAGTCACACATACCCTCACATTAACGATGATCGATATCGATGAAGCGCTTGAGGGTGTGCATCGTGATGGACAGTGTCTTTCAGGGGGTAGCGGTCAGTTATGATGTCCTATGTAACTTGTCCGACGCAGATCAGGGCGGTGATGTCCGGGGTGCCCTAACTGAGAGCCTGGACTAACGGCACGATGGTGATGCTTAACTGATTGTGACCGAGAGACGAGCACGAGCGCCGCGGACAAGAGTGTCGTCAATGCCACATCGCACGTGTTCACCGCGGCCGCATGTTGGAAAGGCGTCTTGAAGTTTTGATACATATCTTTATCGTCGCCACCGGCCTCCGTTCTGTTCCGAATACATGGTAACAGACAAGCAAATACCCTGGCGAATCCACGGTGAATGGGCACGGAGGAATGTGTCGTATTGGAGTAGGCCCACAGACGTGAGGCAGGAAAGTTGTGTCGTAAACTCAGATGCAACCGTGGCTCGATGTCGCCGAGATGGCAGTGTCACACTGTGACCTCACGCGAGTGCGGACGAGCAAAGTCCATGCGCGCATGAGACAGAATGGCAGTCGACCAGCTCTGTTCGTCTGCTACGGTGGTCGTGCGTTGCACAGTGACGTTCTTGGCTTGCACGTTTTGATAGCACGGGCATTCTCGTGCAATGGGGCTCTGGGGAAGCAGGAATCGCGAGCAGGGAGTAACACAGAAGTCGAGACGCCGAAGCGAGCGCGGTGGGTAGCAACCAACTTCGATGCGGAGCCACTCCAGTCGCGGGTGTTCAAGTGGTCCTCCACACCATTTATTTACCGAGAATTTGGCAGGTCGGATGGCGAATGATCAGCAAGAAAGGACAGGAGAGGAGACTAGTGCGACCGGGGCACTACTATATGGGCTGTACAGCAGGACTCTTCCACTGCTGCCATATGTGTGCTCTCATCTCGGTTCCCAGATCTCACTAGGTCCGCAAATGGCGCAGTGATTTCCGCGGACCGTGCATTGAGTCGACCACGGTGTTATTTCGAGCATTAGGCTATTCGGTTGCGTGGGTTCACTCCGTCCTTCCTCGCGGCGCTGACTTGCCCCCTTGCTACAACAGTCATGCATCCAGAAGAGTTTCCGTCTTCTCTTTCGAAGACGCCTTTTCAATTTCGTCCGTGTAGCAGAACCGCTCGGCACAGGCAACTCGTGTGGTCTAGTTCCCCGCACAGTGGATCGAGCCCCCGCGGATCCTTGAGTACATTTCCTAGGCCCATGCTTATATCTTTCATCCTTTGATCGGGACGGGCGTGCTCGTGCCGTCACTCCCCCCGACCTTCCTCTCCCCTTGGTCCGGACACTGTCGTCGTGTCCCTTGGTCTTATCCAAAAATCCTCCCATTCCGTCCCGGCTCTCGCGTGCTCACGCCAGCGCATGCTTTCATGATCAGTCTTGAGATTCTTATACTCTAGTTTTTCCCTTTTCGTTCCATGTTCTCGCCCCTCATGAGCACCTCCCCCACTCATACTCTATCGCAATGCGCGACCGTGAATAACAGCGTAGAGGGACTCAACGAGGAGAAGACGGTGGTCGCTTGTCCCCCCACCTCATCGCCCCCACCCACTCGAGACTGCTCAAAGGACGTCCAGGAAAACGCTGTTCAAAATCAACAACCCGCGGTCGTTGTCTCCCGTCTTCGATTCTTCTTGATCATGACCAGTTTATGGATCGGTAACTTCACTGCTTACCTTAACGAAACCACCTCGACCACTGCCATGCATGTCATCAGTGCCGACTTCAATGCCCTTGCCAACCAGAACTGGCTCGCAACGGCGTACCTCTTGGGCTTCACCGTCACACAAACCCTACTTGGAAGATTCAGCGATATCTTTGGTCGCGCTCAAGTCTTGCTTGGAACAATGCTTATTTTTGGAGCTGGGACAATGTGGTGCGGGCTAGCCACCGTGGGTATCTTTGCATTTCTAATCGTATGGAATGCCGTTTGACACGCGTGGACCCAGTCCATGAATTCCTTAATTGGGGCGCGACTTCTTCAGGGTATCGGCGCTGCCGGGAGACAATCTGTCGGAGTAATCATCGTTTTGGACCTGACAACGGCCGACACGCGAGGGTTATGGCTTGGATTCTTCAATCTCGCCTCCGCTGTTGGACTGGCCATAGGGCCAGTCCTGGGAGCAATCATATCCGTCGACACCGACTGGAGATGGATATTTTGGATAACCTTGATACTCATTGGCATGACGCTAGCGATCGGCTCAATGAGCCTTCGTTATCCTGTCCCGCACCGACAGCAGCGCGTCGGCCTCCTCGCGCAACTGCGTGAAGTGGACTACATTGGTTGTGTCCTAGTCGTCGCGATATCCAGCATGATCTGTATCGCGATCGAGATGGGCAACAAAATGTTTCCCTGGAATGTAAGTGTCTCAGATCCAAGGGTTAGGCACTCACCAATGTTTTTGTTAGTCTACACCTATAATTTCTTTGTTCGTCGTTGGGGGCTGTCTCATCCCCGTATTCGTCTACTACGAACTCAACGTGGCCGAACACCCCGTCGTCGACATCAACCTGTTTAGGATACCCAATATTCCCATCGCATGTCTCATCAACTTTCTCACCGGCGCGGGATACTTTGGGTCTGTCTTCTTCCTTCCCCGTTACTTCATCGATATCAAAGGGTCCAGCCTGGTGATGTCGGGAGTCCAAATGTTCGGATTGATTCTAACTCTAGGCGCCTCGTCAGTCCTTGGTGCCAATATCTTATCGCTCACTGGTCGCGTACGACTCATAGGAGTCGTCGGCGGTCTGTTGTATGCGTTAGGCAGCGCCCTGATGCTCGACGTAGGACGTTATACGCCAGTTGCACGTACTATCGGGTACTCCGTATTCACTGGCGTGGCGTCTGGGCTTCTTTACCAACCCTCGCTCGTGGTTGGACCCATGTCAGTGAAGCCACATCAGATCGCCGGTATCAGCGGTTTCTTGTCGTTTCTTCGGACACTGGGTGGAACTTTCGCGACGGCACTCCTCACTGCTGTATATGAGACCAGTTTCACACAGTCGCTCCAAGGGCAACTCCCCGCTTCGCTTGTGGACCAAGGTCTGGGGCTAGCGGACAACCACGCTCAGTATCCCCAGTACGAAAATAAGATCCTCGATGCACTCGTCAAGGCTTATCATCTCGGCACGATTCCTGCCATCTGTTTCGGCGTTATATATGCCATTGCAGTGGTCATGCTTCGAAACGTAGATTTTACCCCCGCTTGGAAACGAAGACGGATAGCAGCGAGACAGGCCTCTGAGAAGGTCTGATTTATTCGACGCTTTGACAGCGTCGCGTTTTTTTTTTGCATACCTTATTTCCGGAACTGGTAGTTCTCCTGCATCATGATGTCACACAGTTCGCACATTTTTTTGCACGACGTTTTTCTCAGCTGCACTTCTACACGCGACTTGCAAAGGACTCTTTAACATGGCTGATTCCTCCCAGCCTTTTTTTTCCCCTCGTGGCATATGGAATGGTGTCTGTCGCTTTGGACAGTCCCCGGACATTGATCAGCCACGTAGACTAAGTTATCAACTCTGTTGCTGCATCACGAATTTGACGACGTTGGTTAGCATGAACTTGAATGACACAGTTGGCCAGTGCCAGACATAGTATCACGTGTGGGCTACGATCCGGTCCATGCAATTTCCACTTGGGACATGTATGAATGAGACTTGGTCAAAGCACTGGTACATGGATGGGTTCGCGAGTGACGAGGCAAGCGTTTCGCTTGGATTGAACGTGCCTCGCACATTGCAAGAGCCTCCTCAAGACTACGCATCTATCCATCATGATGGTACAGGGTGGGTTGGGTCCGCGGACGAACATCAGACTTGCCACTGTCTGCCACAACGAGCCGGAGGGTCGTTTCCCATTGGTTGACCACAGACAATAAATATATGATCGATCCGCCACCGTCACCGTCGCAAGGTGAGTACACTACGGCGAGTGGTAGGATGGTGATCGTGTGGGGCTGCGCGAGCTTCATTTTCTCACTTGCCGTACTCGTACTGCCAGACGTGGTGGGAGAGCTAATGGTAGCGAGACAACGTGTGTTGTGTTGAGTGACGTGTACTGAGTATGCGTCAACTCTCCGCTGACTCCGACTGGCGACCGTCCGCATCAAACCGCTCAGGCCGCTATTCTTAAGGGATGGTCACATGGTCCGAGATGTATCCCGTGTGGGGAAGGAGCCCACGAACCTACTACATACCTCGTGCTGCGAGAAATTCGAAGCCGTCCTCATGCCAAAAAAAAAGGTCGGAGAAGGAAAAGCAGAACGAGAACTCGGGTAGAGGGTATTCTCGAACGGACTTGGCAAGTGATGTGGTACTCCCCTCTCCCCTGCATGTACGTTGCAAGTACCCCTGATTTGCAATGTGGTCTTCATCAATGTACTACGTCCTACTTATCGGCATACAGCTCGATGACCGATCGCGGCTGACAGTAAACCCCAAGGGGCGTGTACTTGATGTCAGGGAAGCTGCGTGATCCTGTCAGCATTTGGCAGTGTTTGGCGAGAAGAAGTGACCGACCCGAAAGCACTTGGTCCCCCAAGCTCGAGTCCCCTTTGGGTGTTCGTCCATTGAGGTGCAGCCGTTATCCCGAGGACCAACACTCTCAAGCCATATTTATACTGCGGAGTGCCGAGCGCTGCGCCGCTCTGGGCGTCAAGTACGGCAATAAGATCTGGCACGGTGGCTAGCATCTGTAAGGCACCATATCAGAACATTCACGTGGCGAGAATTCAGTGATACAGCACCGTCATTTGACCATCCGGGGCTGTATGTTCTGCGAACAGGTTCTCGTTCTTGAAGGGTATGGTTAGTGTTCCGTTGAACTTTGCCTCGGGTTTGTCCGGATCGTTCCGCGCGTCTTCGTCCGCGGACAGGGTCGCGATCACTACCTTTCCTATCGTATGTCCTTTATACAATCTTGGAGATCATGAATTCGGATAAGATTTTCGAGCATGCGTCAAGACACACCTTCTACCAACGTCGATAATCTTCCCGCTGAAAAGCACCCTTGCTGTCTTGTCCCCCCCAACAGCATCCACGACGACTTGGCCAATCTGGTCAATGTTCGACTGCTTCCGCGCAAGAGCGATGGCTCTTCCAATATGCCAGCTCAATGATACCGTGTTAACGATCATGGAAGCCCCCAGGTCCTTGACTCGCAGCGGCCGGCTGGCGATTCCCACAAATGTCCTAACGTTTCTTGAGATAGAAGCAAGCAGCGGCGCTGTGTAACAACTCACCCCATCTCAACACTGGCCGCTCGCGTCGCCGCATCGACGTCGGAATCCCTCTTCGCCTTCGTCATGATCTTGGTGGCGTAATCAGGATCGTGAGCCTCTAATTTAACCTTTGGAAAGGGGCAAAGACCAACCATGACGTTACCATCCCCGCTCGACATAGCGCAGGGAAGAAGGCTGGCTGCACGACCCGTTTCGTCGTACACGTTGGCAGTCGTTTGGTGCCACTGCATAATCCTTGACCTTAGTTGTCTGCGCTTCATTCTCGGATGAAACGATCGCCTACGGTTGGATATGCGCGACCCTGACAAACGGCCCTGTCACCGAGGTTTGCAGGTACACAGTGGATCATTGTTACATACCATGAAATCTGCATCGACGATCGGAATATCATAGTTCTTTGTGGCGGCTGTGATCATCTGGACAAGATGTTAGTCCGAGAAATTGACGCGTCAGATGATTCACGTTGATCATCCCATTTCCTCCTCCGATTTCCACTGCACAAAGTACGTCAGGTTTCGTTATCTACAAACCCGGGTGAGACCAGCTGCTATCGGTACTATGCTCGGATACTTGCCCCCATAAACGCCCAGAGTTCAGCACACGCTTCGTTGTATCTGTGAATATGTTGTCAAAGGGGTCCTAATGGTGCGGACACACGCACTCGTTTCCAAGTAGCCTCTCTGAACACACCTCCGGGCTACCCAACGCCCCACCCCAACCTATGAGTGCATCGGGGGTGAGAGAACCCGGATCGACAACGCGGATGACTGCCCCTGCCCGCACCATCTCTCTTAGCTCCAGGAAGATGTGCAACGGCGAGCCACCTCCACCACAGCCCAGGACATAGCATCCGTCCGATATCCACTCGAGGTCGATTTCAGATAAAAGCCACTGGTTATCTTTCACTTTGGGTGTGTACAAAATGATGTCTTGAGACGAGCTCAACGAGGAAGTCTCTCCAGCTGTGGCGTCCGATATTGCTCGGGATAACGTCAAGGTATTCTCACTAGATGGGTTGGGGCTAGAATCTGCGTCGTCTATCTCGTCGGGAACCGCATCTCCACTCCAGTCACCAGCGGCCTTGACGTAGAAGCGGCATCTTCCAGTGGTATATGCGATGGGTATTACCTCGCTTTCTACGATGGAAACAAGATTCGGAGTAGCACCAGAAGCCACTGCGCGGGCAATTGCTTTGGCTTCCATGGCTTTCCTCACTTCGGACACGGGCGTAGACGAAACGTCTTCAAACGAGTCGATCGTACCTGATATCTGCCCGTCGATGAGCG